>OW052046.1:31564505-31654505 GCA_932526495.1 Bombylius major | reverse complement strand
AGGTTTTTATTTTATTTTAAAATGAAAGAATGAAAAAAAAAAACAAATATAATATATTCTAAGAAAATTATTTTAATAATAAATATTGAAAAAAAAATTTGAAAAAAGAAAAACATGTTTTATTGTGATTTGATTGACAAAAAAAAAAAAAAATAAATAAATAAGAAAAACCGAAAAAAAAAATAATTTTATGTGTCTCTTTGTAAAAGTGACTTCTTATTAGAAAACAAAAACGAAGAAAATAAATGTTACAATGAAAAAAATTATTTACAAAATCTTTTTTTTTTTTTTAAATAATAATAAAGGAAGAATTCAAAATAAAAACAAAAAATTAAAATATGTAGGTACCTACATACATATTTTATTTTTAAACATATTAAAAAAAAAAAGAAAGAAGAGAACAATGGCTTATTTTACACGGTACGACAATAATTGTCGTATGAAACTCTCTCGAACACGAACTTGTTGGAGAGGAAGAGTGAAGAGTATTGCGGTGTGGTAGCCTGTGTCGGATGGTCTACAAAATTTCATCAAACACTTGACATTTTTACATTTCTGTTTCGTATACTTTTCGTTTTTTCTTTTGATTACAATCTTAAAATGACAGCAAATATAAGTATAAGAAATGAAAATTTGTTGTACAACAATTCTTTTATCGTGTGAAAATAAGAGAATAACAACTTTAAAACAAAATACAAAAATCCATCAAACAATATTGTCGTACCGTGTAAAATACACCAATTTCTCATTTTTTAAATATAAAGGTAAAAACAATTATGCAGAGTCTTTATACAAATGTGCTGACTACTTTTAGCAATTAGGCCCTTTCCAAATTAATTATAGCTTTTCCATGGTTTTCAAGTTTTAATATAAAATAATTTTTCACTCTCTTTTAGTTTATAACTGTTTTTTATTGTCACACAAATCAATTAGTTTATTGTAAAGAGAATCACAAAAAAAAAAAACTATGGGGAAATTTGAAAATTGAACATGGTATCTACTATAATAACCAAAAGTAAATCTACCATATTCGATAATTCACCAGTCACCATATTCGAATATTTACTTTTTTCGGTAAAGGTTATGTTACCATGTTGATTTAGTTATACGCAGTCCAGGCGAGACTTTTTTATGTCAAGACTTATGTCTTGACATCGAATATGTCTCATATAGACCGCTTATGTCTTGCAGACATAAATGGCAAGACATCGATGTCAAGACTTATGTCTTTGCTACGATGTCTGCCTGACATGAAAAAAAAAATGGCGGTTTCAGATGTTTTGTGCAAATGTATCAGTTTTATCATATTTTTATCGAGAGAAAAAATTGTAAATGTGGAATTTTTTAATAAATTTAAATTAATTTTTAAATTTACAAAGTTATTTCGACAAAATTTCACAAAAATATATTTCAAAAATTTTACACTTTATATTCACTTATTTGAAATGGCAAGACATGAAATGCCCAGACATGAAAAAAATGGCAAGACATAAACAATGTCCTGACATAAGTCTTGACATAAAAAAGTCTCGTCTGGACGACGTATTACTTACCAATTTTTCATATTGGTTAACTTACTATATGGTAGCAGCACCAAAATGAAAATCACCTACAATTAATTTTCGAATTTCCCACTATATGACCACTTTTAAAAATATGCTCAAATTATATGTGTCTATCAGTTGCAAAAGGGATCTTTTCCATATTTTGAAAAAATGAGTTATGTACGTCATTTGAAAGGTCTTTTAAAAATCTACTTATTTACTTTACTTTTAAAAGAAAAAAAGATACCTTTTCCTCTGTATTTTGATCGTCAAAATATGAGCTCAGTTGCAAAACAGTACATTTTGTCAAATTTCAGAAACTATTTTGCTTAATAACTCAAAATGACTTAACATGACAAAGACCCCTTTTGAAACTGATAATACACATATGTATGTATAATAGGTATGACGAAAATGTATTTTTCAACTTGTACAATAAATGATCAATAATTATTATGCAAATTATTTGAAAAATTTAACTTCTCTAATTTTTGTAGGAGAAAGAAAATTTGCACGCAAATCAGAGTATGTATCTACTACATATTAGCATATTCGTCATTTACAGCGAAGCGTATTTTTAAAAGTGTTACTTGCAAGTTGCAACATTGAAAACACGTTCACGACACGCGTCTTCCTACTCACTCATTCTGTTTTTTTTTAAATAACTTCAACTTGATCAATATTTTATTTAAAAAAAAAGCGATACTTTTTGATACGCCATCACATACATATTTAGAAATATGTGCTGTTGCTGCAGTGTACATGATACGTTTCGTGAACGTGCTACAATTAATCGCCTGATTCCATATTACCTCAGAATTGAAAAATAATAATAAAACAAAGTTTATTTAGTCTAATTTTTTTTCTTCTTGTTATCGCTAATTTACGAGTAAAAATGTTTTTTTGTTTAAAAAAAAAAAAAAAAAAAAATTACCAATTTACACACACATACAGACATAAACTTCGAATTAAAATGAGAAAATTTTCTAAAATCTTTACTTTATTTAAATTTTTCCTAATTAAAATCACACAAATCATAGAATTCTAAATATGTATATGTATATATACATAATATACAAAAATAAGCAAATTTAAAAAAAAATATATATACAAAATAATTAAGAAAATCCAAGCAATTCAAAAGATATTCTAACAAATTTGTTTTTTTTTTTTCTAAAAATATTTGCAAATACAAAAAAGAAAAAAATTAAATAAGAAATTAGTCGATAAAATTAGTGAAAATTAAGTGAAAATATAATGAATCGCTGAAAAAACGAATAAATATAAATATAAGAAAAAAATTTAACATTTTTAATCCAATTTAGGACAAAATTCAGGTCATTTTTATTGTTAGTGAAAAATAAAAAATCTAATAAAAATCTAAAACACCAAGATACTTTTTTTTTTTTTGGCTTAGTATAGAATAATAATTTAAAAAAAACAACAAAAACAAAAAACTATTAAATTTTTAAAATATTTTTGTGTGTAAAAAGACAAAAATTTAGATTTGGAAAACACAAAAAAACAAAAAAAAAACAAATGTTTTTTGAAGAAGAAAAAAAATTTTCTTTTTAAAAATTTAAAAAAAAAAAAAAACTATAAAATGTTATTTTTTTCCAAATTATTGTACAATTTTCAAGTTGTATTTTTTAAACTGTTTTTATAATTTTTATTGATTTTCTTTACAATTTGGAAAAAAACAAAAACAAAACAATCAATCAACGAAAACTCTTATTTGATATCTTTTTAATTTATCGAAGAAAATTCAAATTTTTCATTTTATTTTACAAAAAAAATAAATAAATTTTCTTCTTCTAAATTTCGAATGCTCATTACTTAAAAGTAAAAAAAAATTTTAAGAAATTATCTATTTTGTGAATTAAAAGAGTTAAACAAAACAAAGAATAAAAACAAATCAAAATACTTTATTATCGGTGTATTTTTACCATTAAATGAAAATTTTTTTCTTCTAAATTACATAAATAATTAGAAAAATAAAGCATTGAATTTAAAGAATTAAAGAAAAAAGAAAGAATTAAAAAAAAAAAAAAAACTTGTTTGCTTATCGTAGTGTGATTTAAAATTTAAAAAAATAAAAGAAAACTTGAAAAATTAAACAAAATGTGTTATTTGTATTTGTTTAATTTCTTTTAAAATTAACATTTAAAAAAACAAAATTAAATAATTTTGAATTTTGAATATATGGAATTAAAAATTTATTGATGAAAATCTAAGAAAATTTGAAAACTTTAAGAAAAAATTTTTGATGATGATTGGACAATATTTTTATTTTAAAATGAAAAATAATTTGAAAAAAATTAAAAAAAAACGTGGGAACTTTAGAAAGAACTTATAAAAAACAAAAAATATATATATTTATACATATATTTTTTTAATTCTAGCTTTTCTTTTTATAATTTATATACATACCGTTGGCCTAATTCGCAAACCTCTCAAGTGAGTTTTTGTAAATTTTACAGTAGACAGAAAAAACTGTTCATTTTACCCATATACGTTCATACAAACAAGCATTTCTTTTTTTTTAAATTACTCAATAAATAAAAAGTAATAGGAAGGCCTGCTGTTTCAAAAAGCTGCGTAAACTTATAATTCACCGAAAAAAACCAAAAACGTATTTTTGAAAAAATCAGACTTACGAGGTTTGCGAATTAGGCCGACGATACATATTTTGATTTTTAAATATTTTTATCATTTTATTTTTTCATTTTTGTTGCAAGAAAAAGGAAAAAAAATAAAAATAAGCGCAAATAGGTTGAAAATTTCCTTGATAAAGTACCTAAATTTTTATTTTTGTTTTTTTTATTTTATTTCTTTTTTTTTTTTTTTTAATTCTAAAATAATGAAAAAAAAATAAAAATAAATTAAAAATTATAAATTGCACATACACATTGACATTTATCCTTTATTGATTTATATACATATAAACATACAAAAATAATAAGAAGAAAAAAAGAAAAAAATTCGATTCTATTATGAAATTAATTATTTTGTTAATTATATTTTCAAATTTTAGTATATATATTATATTTTATTTGGTAATCTTAATTATAATTTAATTTTTTTTTTTGTTGTTGTTTTATTTGAAAACTACATAATAAAGAAATATAGCGATAAAAATGATTTAAACAAAAAAAAAATGTTTTTATTTTCGTTTTATTTATTTTTTTTTTTTTTGATTTTAAACTTTAATTAATTTTTTTTCTAATACCCACGCATTGTGTGTGTGTGTTGTGTTAAAAAATTTGCTTGAGTTGAAGCTGGACGGTAAGAAATAGATATACCGTTTTTCTCGGGGTAAAAATATTAAAAAAATTTTCTAATTTTAAACGGATATTTTAATTTTTCTTTCTATTGTTTACACAGTTTTCTCCTTAAGGAAACCGACCACTTTATATCGCTAAACGATCTGACAGCGATACCCCTTACGTGGAATAGAAACTCGTATTTTAAATTATTTTGAATAAAAAAAATATAGTTTTAATTTGTTTTAAAAATTTGAACATCCGGAAAAAAGCTATACTGGCTCCGCCACTGATGCATATATGTACATATACAGGCGGGATCAAAATTGAGAGGACATTTGGATTTTATCAATTCAAAACAATTATTTTTTAAAATTACTAACGGTTAATGAATTTAATTATTATTGATCATAAATATTGGTCAATCTTTGTATTTTTATTTTCCATAATAATATTTATAATAAACATTTTTTTTTAAAATCAGAATTTCTTTTCTAAAACTTTATTTTAAACAAGTGTCCTCTCAATTTTGATCCCGACTGTATATATTTTTTTGGTTCTCTCTACCTGTTGTGATAATCGTCAATCGATTAAATTTTTTGAAGATTTTACTTATGTTTTCTGGATTTTCGAAAAGTTTTTGTGGTTAAGGAAATCAATTTGAACTTTTTAAACGGTTATTTAGAAGTAACTGTTTGTTGGGGAAAAATAAGTCACTACAACAACAACCATTATTTTTGAAAAGTAATTAAAAATATTTGTGTTTTTTTAAATAAGACGTTTTTTACGGGTCCGATCCGATATAAAGTTACGGACAGACATCGCTACTTTTACTGCGCAGTTTTTAGGTTGCAGAAGCAAAAACTGCTAACTCTGTTCACACATAGTGGATGCAACCCGCTACTTTTATTGCGCGCAACCTGGTAGCTGCAACTTCTTGCAAAGAAAACTGCGAAGTTGTTCACACATAACTCACAGTTTTTGCTGCGCGCAACCTTTGTTGCAGTATTTTACTGTTTAGCTTATTCATTATTGTTTATTTTGTTATGAATTTTCAACCAGTTCAGATAATACGTATTTTTTCTTCAATTAAAGATAATAATTTGTACACTAATTCTTTCGCCCAATTATATTTAGCCATTTCCTAAATTTATAATTACATAATTAGTTTAAACAAAATTTATTTTTGTTAAATAATAATTTACATATTTTGAAATACTTACCGTAAAAAATAAAAAAATTTCAATCACTAAACTACACTTATCAAAATTTCTCAATACACTATCTAATCAAAATGGCAATAACAAACGAAAAGCTGCAGACGCAGCCGCAGCAAAGTTTCAACCAAATCAATATTTTTTTGCTACGTTAGCAACTCATTGTTTAGCTCTTCATACATCGCTACTTTTGAAACTGCAAGTTGCAACCGCAGCCTGGCTGCAGGCGCAGTTTTCAAGGTTTCTATTCTACATTGATCACACATCACTACTTTCTGTCAACGCAGTTTTTTGTGTTGCGCAGCACCAAAAGTAGCGATATCTGACCGCAGCTTAAGGTCAAAGTGTTAACATCCGATTTGTTTTAAAGGATGAAAACATTATTATGGTCTTCTTTAAAACAGTATCTACTTAGAATTGGTGGTTTTTTTAATCCCTTACAAATTGTTTTTTGATTTTTTAATAGTTTTTTCTTTTAACTGTTTTTTATTATTGATTTTAGTTTTTAATTTTTTTTAAATTCTAGTTTACGTGTTTTAACAAATTGGGTACTTAATTAAAAACTCAAAAAAAAAAAAAATAAGGTGTTTTTTTTTACTAAACAAACTAAAAATAGTCTAGAATTCACAAAATTTATTTAAAAACAAAACTATTAGAATTTCTTTAAGTAGTTTCTTATAAAAAATATTTAACAAAAAAAAAGTATATCCAATGTATTTGAGAAACAAAAGAAAAGTACATACCTACTTTAATATAACCAGAAATTTGAACAAGCAAAAAATAAAAATTAAATAAGAAATAACAACAGTAATAGGCTGTGTGCATTACATACATACTTTTAAATGTAAAATGAAATTAAATAGAAAAATAATCATTAAATTTAAAACAAATATTGAATTATTTAACATTTTAAAAAACCAAAACAAAAAGAAAACTATTGAATAGAACAATTAAATAAAATTAGAAATCAAGTAGAAATTGTTTGTGAAAAAAAAATATATATACATATATCTATATATATAAATATAAAAGTTATTTGTCGTATGTATAAAAAATATTTTTTGAAATTATTATAAAAAATTAAAGAAATTATACAAAAATTAATAAAGAAAAAATTATATTACCAGAAAAAAAAAAAATAACGTATAAATTTATGGAAATTTTTTTTTTCTATTCAATTTTGTATTTGAAAATTTAATTTGAAATTTTCCTCACCTTATTTGTTTTGCAGTAATTCATGGTTCTGAACTGTGTCACAACGAAGTTATGATTACAACCAATATTGAATAAAATTGGTAGAATTTCATTGCAAGAATCGATTACAAAATTCGATATTTTAATTGGTTTTTTGTTTTTTTTTTTTCAAATTTCAGAACTAAAATTTTTCAATTTGTTCAATGGATAATTTTGTTAATCGTATTTTCCACAAAAAGATTAATAATATTTTCTTTGTTTCGCTTTATAAGATAAATGTTTTAATTTATTACAAAATAATTTGACTAAAAAAAGTCTCAAATTATCATCGTGAAAAAATAATCGAAATATTTTTTCACCACAATCACATGTGGTGAAATTGATGATGATTTCGAGATAATATGACATAACTGATTGTCAGTCATTGACAATATTTCGAATCTCGAATTTTGACACTTCATTTTTGACAATCAAAAGCACGCTTCAAGTTTTTTTTTTTTTGTTTTTCGATTTAAAAATTGAATTGAAGTTTTTGGTAAATTTTGAATTATTTAAAATTATTATTTATTCAGAAAAAAGCAGTTGAAAAATAGGTAATTAATTTTTGATAAAAAATTTTCAACCACTTACCTTGTGTTGTTATTTGAAATCCTTTATACTTTATGTTTTTTTTTTTTTTGTATGTAGAAAATATATATACCACACAATGTCCTTTGGAAATGATAACAGCAGTGATTCAGATTATTTTGTTGAAAATTATATTCGTCCAGATAAAATATCAAAACCATACATAAATGATGAAAGTGCAGATATTTTAGGTAATTTTGATAATTCAAAAACGATTGAAGATGATCAATTGATTGAACCAGTTAATATACAAAATAAGAATCGCAATAAATTGGTAGAGTATAATGATGATCAAAAGTATAATACAAATCATTTTGTAACTTCAATTTCAATGCTTTCTGATGATGAAGATAATAATAATAATAATAATTCAGAAGATAATGAAGATTCAGAAAATGATGAACAACACTTTGAAATATCACGTAATACTGAAAAAATAAATGATGGTAAATTAACAATTGATCAAATAAAAAATTTATTACGTGGTGCTAGTAAATCAAATCGTTATGTATTATATGTAACAAATTTAAATTTTAATACAACAAAAGATGATTTAATGAAATATTTTAGTAATGTTGGTCAAATAAAAAGTATACGTATACCAAAAAAAAGTATGAAACGTAAAAATTCATTTGCATTTATTGAAATGTTAGATTTGAATAGTTTTCAAAATGCATTACAATTACATAATACAATATTAAATGAACGTCAAATTAAAATTCAAATATCTGAAGGTGGTAAAAAGAAATCAGCAAATAAAAAAAATATTTTAAAACAGAAAAATCGTAAATTAGCTGAAATGAGAAATGAATATAAATGTTTTACAAAAAGTGGTAAAAATTATGATAAAGAAATTAAAAAGGAAAAATTAAAAGAATACATGGAAAAGACGAAGTGGTGGAGAAAAAAAGGTAAAGGAGGAAAACGAAATGTATCATGAAATAAGATAACTATTATTATTTTTTTAAGTATGTAAAATTAGGAATTAAAGAGATATTCTGTAAAAAACTGATTTGTTTAAAATTTGAATGTAACTCTATGCGGCTTTTTTTTTTTTTTTTTTGAATGTAATAAAATCAAAGGGTATATTTAAAAGATTTTTGAATTAATGTGAAGAAATAGAAAAATTTTGTCGATTCTCTGGTAACGTAGAAGATATTTTTTATGAAGAATTTTATTAAAAAAAAAAAATTATCTCCACTTTTCAAACTATATAGGTAGCACATTCCTATTTTTTTTACCTTATGTTTTAAATTTATCTGAAAAAAAAATGATGGTAATTCAGAAGACTCAAACCCAAACTTATTAATACATTCTTAATATTTCCTTTAATAATTCTGTGAATTGTTAAGTATTTAAGAATTTTCATTTTTATAGTTTTGTTGTAATACACGTCCTTTGAAAAAGTTTTCAATAGAAAACCCATATAATTGATTTTGTACAATAAGTAATAAAAATTTATGAGGATACCCGGTAACGCAGAAGACATTATGAAGTAATTAAAATTTATATTGTATTTGTAATAATATACTAAAAATCAATGCCGATATCAGGTCAGCTGCCTATAAAAACACTGAACTTTTTCATATTTAGTTATTCTTTTTAAACTTTTACTGAACTAACTAACTCTACAACTGTTACTTGTTAATATTCACAAGGACAATTTTGGATTCTTTAGAAACTCTGTTTCGGTCATTATTGTAAATCAGTTGAGATTGGGAAAAAATTTAAAAATCAGAATCATAATATTGAGTGCGGGAGAAAACAGACCCACAAACAGTTAAATTTATTCTACAGCAAATAGTCTCGTGGACGTGATATAATGTAGTTTATTGTGTGAGAGCTAGAATATGTTTACCTTATACCTACCGTATATATTCATGCATAGTCTTTGAAATTGTTAATTCGACTGTGCCAGGTTCAAATTTATAGTTTGCTCAAACATACTTCGGTTGTAAGAGAAAGAGAATGTATGAACCTATGAAAAAAATTTACTTTTTATATGTACTTTTTAAAAGGACGATTACAAAATGACTCAATATGTTCAATATGTCCTCTCAGAAGGTTACTTTGGAAAACACATTTGCTTCCAATTTTTTGAGAAGAGAGGAAAATTTTTAGGTGGTGGTCTTATCAAGTTTAAGAGGAAATCTATGCAGATGTAATTTTCTTTTTACAACTAAAAAAAAGCTCCTTGTGTTTACTTTCCCGATTTTCTGATTAATTTATTCGAATTAAATTTTACATTTAAAGCAGCAAAAACAACTTTCATCAATTTCATTGAATTTTCTTATACATTTTTTTATGATTTTTTTTTTGCTGGGAATAAAATTTCTAATTACACATTTCCAGAACAAAAATACATATAGTATTTTTATTTTTGGAAGTCAGTACAGGCAAGATAGGCATACTTTTCTATATTCTTTCACAAATTTTTTGAATAAATCTGTCTCGTGTGTGTGATCAGATCTCAATTTCAATCGAGGAAAATCTTTTAAATTAAATATTACCAAGGCAAAAAACTCATCGGCTACTGCCTCCACAAGCACAATACTGACTTCCAAAAAGAAAAATACTATAGTTCAAAATTTCATTTCATAATTCACTGCAATTTTTATGTGTTGTGTTTTGTTATTCTAAGTAAAATTTTGCCTGTGCGCATTAAAAGCGTTCTACATGCAAAAAAAAAAACTAAAAAATTCTAGTTTTTTATTTTTCTTTCACATAAAGAAAAAAATGCAGCTAAGCTATATAAAGAAAAAATGCAAAATGGGAAGAAAAGATACAATTTTCAAACAAAAAAAAAAAATCCCCATACATATAATCTGTAATGGTGTAGTGGCGGCGAGAGCCCTTTCTTAGAAAAAGGAATACGTATGTATGTGTGTTCTGAGATTACACAAGTTCAATTTAAAAAATTGCTCATTTTAATAACGAAAAAAAAAGATTATACATGAAATGAAAACGTAAAAACAAGAAGAGTAAAGTTTTTTTTTTTTTTTTTTTTGTAAGTTATGTTCAAGAAAATTAAAAAAAATTTTAAAAAAATTTACAAAAGTAAAGTAAGCATAAATGCGCTTTACCTTAACATATTAGGTAAGATGATTGGGGGATACGAATTACGATGGGTGATGATGATCATGATGATGATGATGATGATGATGAATAAAATGTGTGCATTGAAGGAGTGTTGGAATTTAAGTAAAAATGTGTTTTTTTTTTTTTTTTAAATTTTTTTAAATGAAACAAACCATCAAGAGAAGATTATAAATTATAAGTTATAACGACAAATGTGAAACAAGGCATTTTTAAATTAGAAAAAAAAATCTCTTTTTATTTTTTATTTTATTTTTTTAAATGAAAATTGTTGTTGAAATTATTGGAATGGCTGGTTATTGGGATTTTTTGTTGAACAGAGTGAGATTGAGATTTGGAATTTTGAGCTGATGATGCTGCCGGCCGTTGCAGCGAAGACAAGACTAAAGAACAAAAAAAAGATAAACTAGTATTCTAATTCTAACATCAGTATTAAAAAATTTCTGGTGTCAAAGTCAAAGAGATTATTTTAGAAGTTTTGTGGAGTAAATACACTATTTGTTTGATAAAATATTGTTTTTTTTGATTTTTGTTTGTTTGTTTCCTAAAAAAAAAAAAATCTAAAAGAAAAATAGTTCGAGTACATATTAAGTGCATTTTTATATTGAATTTATTGCTTTTAATACATACATATTTCTATTTTTTCTTGTTCTTTTTTTTTTTTTTGCTTCTAAATTTCTTCCAGTTCCACCTTTTTTCTTCCATTTTTGACCGTTTCTGTTTTTAATATGTACATATAGGTACAGACTTTGAAATTAATTCTCAGAAAAAAGAAAGAAAAAAACAAAACAGAGGCACTCATATTTTTTTTCTTGCATATCTCTGTATGCATATGTAATATAATCACAAAAAAATAGATGACCGCAACTATTGTACTTACATTATGACTTTTCCTTCTTTTTTTTTTTTTTAATTTATATTATTTTAGAAAATGTATCTTTAATACCTACATAATAATTTCATATTTGCTTTAACTACCTAGGTATATTTGATTGTTGAAAGTTAAATGTTGCTTGGTACATACTTGCAAAAAAAAAAAAAAAAAAACAAAGAAAGTTTGAGACAAATAACAGAAAAATTTCTTATTAATTTTTTTTCTTTTTTGAATGAAAGAGGTTTATTGAACTTTAAAAATATTTTAAGTACAAAAAAAAAAAAACGACTATTTAAAATGTGTAATAAAACACAAAAAAGAAAAACACGAACAGATTACAAATTTTTAATTATTTAAAATTTGTGAATTGCATAACAATTAACCTGATTTAAAATACATAATAAGGGGATTCACTCTTTGGTGCAAATAGGTATTGCATCGTTGCATTCGGTGTATCGTAGCACGAATTTTTGTTGTATCGTTGCAAATTGTTGTTGTAGTATCGTTGTAAATTCGTGCTACGATACACCGAATGCAACGATGCAATACCTATTTGCACCAAAGAGTGAATCCCCTTAATAGTTTTATTTAATTTTTATTTTTGTTCACTGAGCGTATTGAATTGATATTTTTTTCAAGTTTGAAATTACAAAAATAATTTGAATAAGTAAAAATTATTGTTTCTAAAAAAAATAAATTGTGTGTGAATCTTTAAAAGGAAAAAGAAAGATAGTTATCCCATCATGAACACTGTGTGTGTGTGTGTGTGTGTGTAAAAACAAAGTTTAAAACTTAAAAAAAAATTTATAAGTGCAAAAATTTATAGAATCTGAGTAGATACACTTTTATTGGAAATAGGTAAGTAAATTTTATAAATTCGCACATTGTATAAGGTTTTAATTTTATTTTGTGAATAATTTGAATTGTTTTAAGGTAAAATATTAATTCCACTTTAAAAAGTATTTGCAATAGAAGAAGTTAAAATATGTAGTATGTGTATGCATAACCTTTTAAAAGTACGAGTTTGTAGTTAAAAGAGCATAAATTTGACTTTTGTCATTTTCAAAATAAACGGCTGATAAGTACCAAAAATATTGTAAAAATGATATTTTTGTTAGAAAAAACAAAACATTAAAAATCAATACTATATGCATTAATAGGTATAGCGAGAATATAGGTTACTACATTCACGTTAATAAGAGTTTTTCATTTTTGCTTATGATTTTTCAAATTTATTTTTAAATTATATAATTATAAAAGCAAAAGGACACATAAAACAAACTCTTCTTTAAAAGGAACTCTGCAGTTTTGCGTGACAGTTATACATCCAGAAAAATAACCATGGTTTTATTAACTAAACCGACTTAGATAAGTTTTTTTATATGGAGCATTCAAAAGTAGTGTACTTTATCAAATAGTTTTGGAAAATAGCCTGTGTTTAAAGAGTGAAAAACTTTGGAAAGTTATACTAAAAGACTTATGTAATATATGTATGTAGGTAGTAGGTACTCAAAAAACTATGTTAAATACTCCAATATACTCTATTTTAACTTTGTTTTTTGGTTGGGTGTACATATAAGAGATACGAAAGAAAGCATTTGAAAATTGGATTTTAAAAAATTCGTGGGCTTTTCACTTCAAGCACATTGTATTTTTAGATTTTACACGAAACATTGTCTAAGATGATTTAAAGGACATAACAAAGAACATATGTAGTTAGAAATCAGAAATACGAAAATTTTGAACTTCCTTACATCAACAGATGCTTCTTATTATTATAACTCTTCCACTTTTTTGTTGTTGCTCTTAAAACTTCATTTTCCACATAACTTTTGTTTCATATATATTTTTTGCATTGATGTTACTGTTTCTTGTACATTCGTTTTTTACTCTATCTGCATTAATTTAGCACCTTAAAAATCACTTGTTATTTACACACTTAATTTACCGTGAATGAAAAATATACAAATTTTATCTACAGCAAAGCCACAAAAATAATAAGAATTTTCCAAGAGTAATTTTTCGTCTTATTTCAAAACGAAGGATAAAAGACAAAAAACAATTTTATTGTATCGAATTTCAAAATAAATATAAAAAAAACTGTCTATGATATATAAAAAGAAAAATGATGAAAGTGATATCCAAGGTGCAATATATGTAAATATATTGAGAAAAAATTTTATTATTCTTAATCCTTTAATAACTCATTTTCACTTTAATTTCAACAGATAATTTACAAACAAGCGTGTAGACAAATCGTGTGCGTATGACATAAAAGAAAATCCCACGTAAATCTACAAAGATTTTCAAATACAGAAATTTATATCTCTTAGAACGGAAAACGTATTTTTATAGAAATATTTAAAATTTTAAGCATATATTTTACATTATTTCTTATATCTACTATAACCAAAATTCAACATAAATAAGATCGCGGTATATCTGCCTCGTAATTAGCCCTTTTTCGCCAACAAATGCCAAAATTAAGTTAAGCGAAATTATGGTAGATTTTTTTTTCTTTCTCATCCTGAAACTTCCTCTTTCTCCTCAATCAGCATGTCACATTGCAAGTGAATGTCCTCCGCAAATTTAGATATAAAATCGGACTAGGTTCGGCCCCAAAGATATAAGTATTTAATGTAAAATTGAAAAGTGGATCTGAGAAATAAATTTAGTCTAGTAAAGAGTAAAAAAGTTACGATCTAAAACAACGTTTAGGCTTTAAAAGCCTAATAAAGAAGGAATAAATAAAGCCACACTCACACTTTTGTTATAACTGGTCGTACCTTCAAATGCAATTTGAACAGTGCATAGTGTTGTAAAAACATGTATGTAGGGTAGTGGAACCATATACCGGACAGCTCCTGTTACCGGACACTATGAAATAAAAACAAAAAATTTGTGCACTTCTGTATTAACTGGTAGAAAGAAAAAAGGTCTATAATATAGCCAAAATTTGTCACTTATGTTCTGCATGTTGATGAAAGAAGATGTTTCGTGTCATAGTCTAAATTCTTATTTTTTTCTTAAGAAACGGTGGTTTGGAAAATAAGCTTTGTAGTGTTTTAAAATAAAATTTTGAAGATATTTTGATTAAAATAGTGATTTAGTGCAATTATGTAAGCAGAAAATTTAAAAAATAACTCAAAAATTTTAATTTTTACAATAATATTATGGTGTCCGGTGAAAGGAGCATTCTTTTGTGCAATTTCTTATTATCGGACACTGGTGTCCGGTATTAGGCTCCAGCAATTCATTTACCGGATACATACTTTTATCCCTATTTTAAGTTCGATTTCTGCCGATTTTTTAAAAAATTATATCCTGAATGTATTTTGAAAATGAAAAGAAAAAAAACAAAACTATATCGAAGCCGATTTACAAAAAGCTATTTTTGATATAACAAAAGAAAAATGAAGAACTATAAAATAAAGGATGCGATTGATGTCCTAGCTAGTATCATTTAAAATGTACTGATTTCAAAAACTACTTCCACGTATCCAGAAGTAGTTTTAAGTGCTTTATTTGCAAGAAACATTAAGACCTATTATATTTTATTTTTAATTAGATTTATAATCTAATAATATAGGTCCTTTTTTTTTTTATTTAAACCTACTTTTTGTTAATACATATATAGGTACATATATTTTTTTTAAATTTTTGTTCAATTTAAATTTCATAAAAATGTTTTTTAATTTTTTTTTGGTCAATAAATCTATAATTTCTTATTATTAACATTTTTCTATCTGTTTTCTTTATCAATATTATCAACTTTCAAGTTTAAACACTTCATTTCAGTACTGCCCGGTATTAGTAACCATTTCGTCCGGCAATAGGCACCAACTGTCCGATAATAGGTGAAATGTGAATTTTTGACTTTAAGTACTATTATTAAAAAAATAGGAATGTAATTTAAAAAAAATTTATTGAAATTGAAAATTCAAAGGCTTTTCTATCGATTTGAAAAAGAAAATTTTCGAATACAATTATATTTCTTTGTGTAATAAGAAATTCATTTGGCAAAGTCTCTTAAGTGTCCGGTATATGGGTCGTTTACCCTATGTACATATTATGTAGGTGAACACTGAACAGGTTGAGGAAAGCTGTTATAACCACCTAATGTGTGTACACTAAATGATATGATTCCATGTTTTTATTACACCATTCTTCTTAACGACGGTATTTACCAGTTTTGTTAGGCAGGGGAGTAGTGCGGTTTCCTCATCTTTCTTCACTTTTTCAACCAAACTGATTTATATTTAACATTAACAAGGTAAAGATAACACATACACACAAAAACAATGGTAGCCGACTCATGATGAGGTTATAAATGTACAGATTACAAATAAATGTAATTTTCAGAGTGTTAAATTTGTCCAGGTAAAGTGTGAGTTAATTTTTCTATGAAGAGCTCATGAAATGTGTAAAAGACAAAAACTAGACAAAATGTAGACAATAAAAGATATTAAAATTTTCTCAATTTACCTAATTAATTTTTCAATAAGTTCCTTTTTGTGTATAAATATTCCTTTTTCATCATTTGTTTTTAAGTAAGATACATTTCGTGAGTGTCTGGGTCTGCTTTTGGAGCCTAACTAACGTTGTTTCAGTTGGTAAGTACCACTTTCTTATTCTTTTTATTCGACTAATTTTATATCTCAGATCCACTTTTCGGTTTTTACATTAAATACTTATATTTTCGGGACCGAACATTATCCGATTTTATTTCTAAATTAATGAAGGATATTTCTGCAACGTGCAACATGATAAAAGTTGCAGGACGAGAAAGAAAAAATAAAAATCGACCACTATTTCGCATTCGCTATAGAACACGAAATAAATACAAATCTTGTCATTCATTTTCATGTTGAATTTTGGTCCTAGTAGATGAAATTTTAATGAAAAAAGAAAAAGATCCTTTTTCAGAGATTTCTTTGAGGAATATTTATGTTTAAAATTTTAAATTTATATTTTTACTAAAATACGTTTTCTGCTTTAATAGAAAAAAAATTCTGGATTTGTGATTTAGCGTGGTTATATCATACGCACACAATTTGTATACATGCTCATTTATAAATTTTTTTATTTGTTAAAATGAAAATACGTCATTTCAAGATTAAAAATAATGTAATAATGGAGAAATTCTTTTATATAATTTTTGTTGTTGTTTAATATAATAAGGTAATTTGTATCATATAGGTTGACATTGTAAAGCCCCCTATTGCACCTTGGATACCACTTTTATTTTTATTTTTATTATTGGAAAATTTTTTTATTTATTTTGAAGTTCAATAGAAAAAAGAAATTTGTCTTTTGGCCTTTGATATCAATTTGTACGAAATTTTACATTTTTCATCAATAAAAAAATAAACAAAAAAGACATACGAGTATACAAAATTAAAGTTATAAGAATATGTAGAATTCGAATTACAGGGTCAGTGGAGAAGACATGGATGTAAATTTAAAGATTGTCCTTATAAATCGTATATCAGTATAAGGACAAGAAGATAAATTTATTTTATTTTATTTTCTATTTTTTTTTTTTTTTCATTTAAAAAAAATCATTCTACATAAAAAATAGAAGTAAAACCTTTTACCAAAATTTCTTGTTTTTATAAAACGCGTTTCGAAAACGTGTGACCTTTGAAAATATTTTTACTTTTGTTTTCACATTTTTACTGTTTTTCTTCTTAATTTAAAAATTTTATTTTCTTTGTTACCTTGGTGCCTGCAATCTAACGATCTTCGTCAGTTTTTGTTTTACCAAAAATATAAGAAAACAATATTTTTCGGAGTTGGAACGAGTGTCATTTTGTGACGTTATTATATTCGTCGATTTTAATTTGATTGTCTACATTTTTTTCCAATTTATTGAAGCAAAAAAAAAAGGGAATTCTTGAACAATGCACGTGGACGATTTTTTTTATATTATTATTCAAATGTCGTCGGTTACGTAACATGGGTAAAAAAAAATACTCTTTCAAAATCATAATTTTCTTAAAGTTTCTTAAATTTTTAATCTTATAAATTTAATTTTGCAAAAAAAGGGAGAAAAACCTGATTTTCGAATTATGTAATTATACATATACATTTTATCAACAAAAAATCTTCTTAACATATACTTTTAAATCAAATTTAAATATTTAATAAGTTTTTCGTAGAAATATCCTTTATATTAAACCAAAAGGTCTAATAGCCAGTTTCACAGTGTAAGCTTAAGCGAAGCTTAAGTCTTAAACTGAGTTTAATCACTTTTTTCAGTTTCACAGTGGAAGCTTAATTGTTAAACTGAGTTTAAATTTAGCTAAACTTAAGCGGTCAAATTTCAGAGCTTAAACTGAGTTTAAGTAAAAAATATATTGTTAGTCAACCAAATGTCAACAAATATAAAAAAAATAAATCGTGTTTTCATTGTAATTTCTTGAAAATTAGTTCTTAAAAAAATTAAAATTGATTGCTTTTTATAAAATGGATTTTGACATTGACATTTTTATATATTTTTAGTAATATTTTTTTATAAATAATAAAATACGCATGACACTTTTTATATTGACATAATAAATTTCAAAAACAAAGCAGCTGCAGACATTTTTTTTTTTTGTTAAACTAGGTTTAGTTAAGCTGTAAAAAAAATAAACTGTGAAATCTAGTAGTCTTTATCTGAAGCTTAAGCTATATACAAAAGCTTAGCTAAACTTTGGCTTAAGCTTCAACTGTGAAACTGGCTGTAAGTATTTCAACAGGTGAGTTGGCTTGCTTGAGTCTTTTTTGTTTCACAAATTAAATTGTAATTAAAAAAAAGAATTCGAAAATTCAAAACAAAAAGATTCGAAATTCAACTTTTCTTTAAAAAACAAAGGAAAGCATAATCAACAAAAAAAGGGAGAAAACAGTAAGTGGTAAGATGTGAGATCTTGAATGTTGAATTTTCGTTGATAAAGAATTTTTATTTTCCTTAAATATTTCCTAAATTTTGTTTTAGTTAATAGTTCTAGGCTTTAATACTTTTTAATTAATCATTATTTTAGCTTTGTTATAGCAAAAACGAAAGTTTTCAATTTAGAAAATAATTTATTTTGTATTTCGTCTACTCTGTACGACCATGACCCTCTTGATAATCTTTTCAGTCCTTTTTTTTTCTTTTCTAACACGACGATTTACTTTGCCTAAAAACAGCGATGTATCTAAATTTGATCATGATAATTAAATCATTTTGTTTTAATTAATAAAAGTGAACTTTTGTTTAAAGAATCTTACAAATCTGACAATATACTTATGTAACTCTTAAACTTGAGAAAGGATATTATACTCGTACATACATATAACATACATATATATGAATATACATATATTGGAGTTTTTTTTTCAATATTTCTCTTAAGTCGCATTTACAGAAATTTTTATAAAAACTTCTGAAAAATTATTATATTTACCTCAAATTCATAATTTCACTCAGTTTATTTTAAAAATTTCCACTTTACTATGCGTATTATTACAGTAAAACTCTTTTCAGTATGGCAGAAGTGTAGACCTTCCAATAGGTAATGCGAAGGGAGCCCTCTTCCAACACTTTCTATAGCAAAGCAAATACTGCCTGGAGAAGACTGGCGGTTGTGAAATCTCAAGAATGACATGGCCATTATACATTGATAAGATCGAAGAGACACCCTGGAAGACCCGACCTGTTTATCGGGTGTTATAGCTGAAATTATTTCAGTTGAAGGTTCATTGCGCATGTTTTACATGGCGTAGTGATCTTCTTGTGTATACATATACGAAAGAAGAAACCTGTTTGTTAGAATTCACAACAACAAAATTGCATGTGCGTTAGTATCTTTTCTTCTGCGCATGCCAACGTAGTACAATACGAAACTTCAACTCTTTTAGGACAAGCTATAGCTATATATATGTATGTATAGATAGAAAGTGCTGGAAGAGACTTTTCTTCACACAACCAAAAGCAAAATACACTTTTTTGCCATAGATTCGTGCAATTCCGACCCCTGTTTCGCCAGAAGGTCGGATCTCTCATTCCCCTCAATGCTCCCATGGCCTGGAACCCAGAGCAGTGTGACCCTGACCTTCTCCGAAATTAAAGCTAGTTCTTCTCTGCACTATGCTACCAATTTAAAAAATATGTTTCTCGAGTTCAAAGCTTTGATCTCTACATGATCTGCAGGCCTCAAGGATAGCAAGTGTTTCTGCCTGGAAAACGCTTGCATAGTTTAGTAATCAGATAGATAAAGAGAGGCTGTCTCATTAATAATATAGATGCACATTTTGTGTACAGTTTATATGAACATATTCATATGTATGTATGTATATCTTTTTTAAAGTTTCAGAGATATATCGTCATCAAAATAAGTTAAAAAATCAATTTAAACAAAACAAGAAATTTTGACTTGAGGTCCCTATATCTTAAGAACTATTAATTCGATTGAAATAAAATAAAGTGTAAAAGTAAAAGAACGAAGAAAAACTTCTCTATAAAATTCATTTATTAACTCTTATCATTCAGAAGAGAGAAGAGAGAGTATTCAAAAACGGAGTAATAACTGTTTTTGTAAAATATTATGCCAATTTTGTCACTACACTTTTAACCGTAATTTTCGGCTCTAAAATGGAATTTGCCCCAATTAAGGACACATGTCACGTTAAAGAGGACATTCAAAAGCTTCTATTGCATATCAAAAGGTTTAATTCCAATATCTCGAGCTTGCTAATCCGAAGTATTTTTCGTGAGTATTTATTTATCTTATTAAAAAATGCAGTTAATTATAACATGAATTTTTCAAATTCTCTATTTCATACTTTTTTCTTTTTTTTTGTCATACAAAAAAAAAAACAAAAAATTTTTATTGAATACGTAGCAAGTATGCATGAACAAAAAATATATTATCCTTTAACTCGTAATGAATATTTATTTTACATGACCTAGTTTTGTGAGCTTTTTTTAGTGTTTTTCACTGGTTTTTTTCCTTTATTTTCATAAATTCAGAATTTATAATATTCAGTTTGCAGGAGTAAGATACATACATACAATAAAATTTATTATTCTTGAAAAAAAAAGAAAAAAAAAATTAATAGGAAAAAAATTTAGAATTATTAATTTTTTTTTATTCAAAATGAATTTATTGTAAGTGGTTTTTATTTTTCAAAGAAAAATGTAACAAAAATTTAAAAAAAGAATCAAAAATACTTAACGGGTAACAACAATTCCTGAAGATACTTGAAAGTGACATTGAGATTTTTTGAATTTTGAAGAATATTTTTAGCAATTTACATAGTTTTCATTTTTTTTTCTTCTTTTACAAAGGGACACATTTAAGGAACGAAAATTTCATATTGTATAGGTACTTGGTATGATTTCATAGGTCATTTTTATAGAATAATCACTGAATGATGTTTCCTAAAAGATATACCTATATTTTTTTTGCGAAACAGTGCACTCTAGTCTAGTAGAAAAGCAGTAGATATTTCTAATTCAAATATGTAATTTCAATATAATTTTTTAGATTATTTAATATAAAAATTGATAATACCTTTTTTGTGTATTCAAGAATATTTTGCTTAATAAAAATTTCAGATTACATATTGTACGCCAGTATGAAAATATACATGTAGATATACATAAGTATGTATATGTATGTATGTACGATACATATTTTTTTTTATGCTGCTGCTGGTTGGATTAGTTTCGATATTATATGACATGGCGACGATGTTTTATATATCTTCGATAATATTGCATGTCCATCGTTGTATTTTTATTTTTTTTTTTTGATATTGCACATTGCGTATATATTTATTTATTGTATCTTTTATAATACATAGTGTACACAAATCGTCATTTTATTTTATAATAAAAATAAAATACATAACATCAACCGCAACAAACTGAATATTCACGTACTACATTCAGTAAAAGTTATCCATCCACAAAAGCATAAGAGCATCATCATCATCATCATCATCAAATATAAGCGAAAATGCAGCAACCAAATGAGAACCAGTTCTGTTAAATTTGTATATAAATTTTATCAGAAAAGATAAATGGTTTTAAGAATTCTGCTGTGTCTTTTTTTTCTTCTTCTGTTGCCCCTTGTAGTCTTCTTTTATGTGTTGAAGTTTACCTTGTTTTTTTTTTTGCTCTAAAATTTTTAATTTTGTTTGTTTCTTGTATTTTTTTTTTTTACTTTACTTATTTCCTAAACCTTTTTCTTTCCTCCAACTTGTTATAGATACTTTTTTATTTGTGCAATTTCTTGTAATGGGATAATAATCAATTGATATTTTTAACAGCAACGCACTGAAAGTAGCATCTTTTTCTTTTTCATCTTTAATAATAATTTAATGTATGTATTTTTCTCTATTCTTTTTTTTTTAAATTTTCTACTTGTACTGCAATATTATTGCTTTAGTTATATTTACAGAGATTATAAATGAATTATAAAATTAAATAAAAATTTAAAATACATATCTACATTTAATATTATTAAAACTTTTCTCTCCTTTTTTTAAGTCTTATTTTGTCTTCTTATAGATTGTTTCATTATCAAAAAATCCAAGTAATATGCAAGAATGATAAAAAAAAATTTTTTAAAAAATTAAAAAAAGGGGGGTTTTTTCGTCCTCTTTTCTAAAATTTTAGTTTAGTGAGGACAAGTACATGAAAAAAGTAAAAGAACAGGTGTTTATTATTTAGAAAACAGGAGAAATGTTAATTAAGAGAGAAAATAAAAAAAAAAAAAACAATGAATGGTGAAAATGCAAACGGAGAAAAATTAATAGAAAATAATTTTCTTTTTGTGCATTTTTCATAGTTAAAAGAAAGCAATTTTATAGATAAATATTGCGAAAGTAAAGAAAATGCATATACATAGCTATAACTTTGTTCTTTTTATTTTTTATTTTAGATTGGTATTTCATACATAGTTAATATCTTGATATTGTTTTGTGAATATAACCGTACCCGTTTAGTTTGATATTTTTTTCTTTTTCTTTATGCCATTAATATAAAAAAAAATTGTCATATAATGTAGGTATGTAGCGAAAAAAAAAAAAACAAATATTTTTTTAGGTACATACATATATTCATTTTTCTTGTACATATTTTATTATTTTTTTTTATAAGTATATGTATTGTGTATTTTGTATCCCTAGGAAACAAATGGAACCACGTATATATTAGAAAAATGATATTTGCGCAGTATCCCACCCATTTTATAATATATTTCTGAAGATGATACCTATATTATATTTTTAAAATATGTGTGAATTTATAGGGTAAATTATACAATTTGCAACCTTTTTTTAAAAAAAGTATGCTTTGTTAATTGAAAAATCATTAATTAATTAGATCTAATCAATACAACGCCAACGTGTGAAAATTCAAATTGAACAGTCAAAAATTTAGATGTCAGTAAATTAAAGCTCACAATTTAATATAAGATTAAGCATAGACAAAAATTAAACACATAATTTATAAAATTATTGAATGCAACAACAAAAACAAAAAAAAAAACTATGTAATTAAAAAATATTTTGAAATTATGTAGGTATTTAAAATTTTTTAAAACTAAAATTTTGAAAAAAAAAAAAGAAAATTGTTTCTGAATTTAAAATTTCATGATTTTTAACTTGAATAACTTGAACTTGAAATAAGCTTAAAGTTATCAAATATGACATCTATAAGACCATGACTCTATAGAAATCACTCGTAACTTTACGCAAATATAGAGTACTTTCATTAATGCGTCGTCAACCTACGTCGACGACTCGAATGCACTGGAATTGTAATCAGAGTCGTCAACTGTGCATGCAAGCAGTTATTAGAATAAATGAACATGATTCGCCATTTTTAAATATGATGTCACAATCTTTATAAAATTTAATAATTTTTAATTAATTTAAATCTTATTTTAAATTAAAAATCAAACTGAAGAAATGTTAGGAAAAAAAATGTACAACACTATTCGTTTTAATTGAAAATAAACATCGCAGTCGCCTGAAAACGATTGAGTAATTTCTGCCGACTGCGCTGCATACTTGAATTAATCAACATGATACCATTCCACGACTGCATTGGAAAGTCATTTATGAACATGATTTTTACGCCGTCAGCGCCGTCGACGCATTCATGAAAGTACTGATAGGCACTCGTATCTTTTCGAATGGTTTCATTCGAATATTTACGTATGCGAATCTCGAGAATAGCGGCCCAGAAAATCTTTTAACATGAATCATCCGTCATTCGTATGCAAAATGATTTTTTAGAATTTTAGAAAATATTTGAATTGAATGAAAATATGGTTTTTCGCTGATAATACATAATTGTTAATTCTGGTAGAATTTCTAGAAAATTAAATAAAGAAATTCGGCATTTTTCGAGAAAAGAAAATATGTATAGGAATATCTTATGTCACTTTAATTACTGTTGAAAAAAGAGCTGCACTACCCTATATTCATATGTTTTGTATAAAAGTGTTTTTATACATACATATTTGTTTTTCTCTACATTCTCCTTTATTGTCAACATCGTCTTTTGAGCCTGAATAAAAAAAATCTTTTATATAGTTGTACTTACTGTTAAAAGGTTTTTACTTTATTATTTATTATTATTATTATTTTTTTTATTTCGTTAAAGATAAGTAAAAAAAAAAAAAGAAGAACATAACATGACGAAAATGAAATGGTAAGAAGGCGATATGTCTATCTCCATGGCGCAAAACGCCCAACCCCTTAAGCCTTGGCCGTCTAAAGTTAACTTGAGGTTTAGTGACAATATTTCTGTTAAACAGTTTTAAAGAAAAAAAAAAAAAAGACGATATGATTCTGTAAAATTTTCTTTTGCACAAAAAAAAAAAAAAATAATAAAAAAATTTTGTATAATATTTAGGTATTAAGTAAAAATGATGACTCTTTTAAAAATCAAAATAATGTATTTTTTGGCTAAAAAATTTTTTCCTCTCAAGTGTAAAAGCGTCATTATTACTTTTTTTTTTTTTTTTTTTTTTTTTTGAACATATAAAATATAAATATTTTTTAAATAACATATTATGCATGTCATAAATCAGCTAAATATTTTTCAATTTAAATTACACAATATTTATATTCATAATTTAATCTATCTATTGCAAAATATTTTTTATATAGGTACATATACATATAGGTATGTTTGTATTTGTATTCCTAAAAGTATAACGTATTATGTATATATGAATCTTCCATTACTCATCTATCGAAATTTCATCATCATCAAAATCGCGTCCTCTATCAAGTATTCATCATCTTATGATGTCCTGAATTTTGAATTTATGTACATCGTATTTAGAATACCTATACTAGATATATTCAAAACATCATCACTTGTACACCTATACCATATGGTATGCACATACATGAATTCTCTCATCTTGATAATGTGATGACGATATGGTTATGATTATAAAAAATTTAAAAAAAATAATAAAAAAAATAATTTTAACCAAACCATCAAAACATACTACCGCACCCGCACCCACTATAACCCATTTATTTATTATGTACAACACATTTCACTTATGCCCCATCATCCCTAATTTATGTATGTATGTACATATGTATATATTTTAGGCGACAAAAATAAATTTTATTCAAATCATAAAAAGATTTTGAAGATTAAAATACAAATTAAAAAGCAAGAGTTGAAAGTAATGATTTTGATTTGCTTTTTTCTTCGTTTGTTCCGATTGAAAAAAAAAGTTTAAAAATTGAAAGTATACATATATAATAGTACATATTGAAAAAAACTCTCCATCTTCATTATTTAAAAAAACCCCATATTTTCATAGGTTATACTATCGTTATTATTCGTAAGATTTATTTAAAGGACTTCAATTTTTGAATTTCGGGAGCGTTTTTTTTTTTTTGAATTAAAATTTGATTTTCTTATCCAAATAATCAAAAAATCTTCAAGCCCATTTCCAGATTAAAAATTACGTTAAAATTGTATAAAATCAGAAATACAAAATTTTATTCTTTAAAAACAATTCTTGAAAGAAAAAAAAACTATTGATTAAAAAAATTCCAAAATGTAGAGATTTGAATTTCACAACAGAATCTAATCTCATTGACAAAATCTATAGGTCAGTCTTCGAAAGATTTTCCAATGAAAACGGTCTCTTATATTTAAATTTAATGAGACAATTCAAAATAAGAAAACCGTTTTGTCCCATTACGTTAGATTTTTTTTTTTTTAAATGGGGTTTTTGGTATCCCCTAGACTTCAATAAAAATCAATATAACAACCTGGTAATCAATCTTCAATTTTCCGTATTTTAAAAGTTCATAATTGAGGTCAAAATAAATTTTAGAATAAAAATATGTATTTCAAAGTTGCAAAAAATAATAAATTTATATGAAAATTTATCATGTGACAAATTTTACTAAATAATTACTAAATAAGACAACCTTTCAAAATGTCAGCAAGTGACGCATGAAATCGTTTTACTATGAAAAATTAAAGGCGGGTAGTGGACGAAGCGGTAGAGTGCTGGCTTCTAATGCTGAAGGTTTCGCGATCGAATCTGGCTAAATTAACTCAGCTTTGAGTGAGTATCAATTCATTTGAGTTGAGTACAAGTGCTCGGTACTGAAGTAGTTTGGTGGCTCTGTTTACTGACCATAAGCAAGCCTACAAAACCAGCTACAAAATATTAGTACCAGCCCTGTCATACAAATAAACTCGTTCTCTACCAACGAATTTAGTGGTTCGCATTCCACTTTAAACAGTAGATGTAAGTATGACAGAAATATCGTCACGAATCCTCAATTTGAGAAGGCCAAGGCTTGAATTGGGCTGTTGCGCCATGCATTGGACGGATGCATGGATGAAAAATGAAAATATAGTTTTTCTGGAAATTGTTACGTAATGGAAATTTTTTATTGTTTGTGGGTTGCTAGTCATCCAAAATTGTAACAGAAAATGTATACCTAATTAGTGTTCAAGAAAGTTTTTGTCTGTTGATTTGATTGGGTCTAGGAAAATTCATCGCCAGCAATTCTTCGCCAGCAATTCACCGCCAGCAATTCTTCGCCAGCAATTCACCGCCTCAACAATTCATCGCCACAGCAATTCACCGCCGTGTTGCTGGCAAAGAATTGCTGGCGGTGAATTGCTGTGGCGATGAATTGTTGAGGCGATGAATTGCTGGCGAAGAATTGCTGGCGGTGAATTGCTGGCGAAGAATTGCTGGCGATGAATTTTCCGGATCCCGATTTGATTATGCTCGCCTTATACAATATTTTTCAATGATATGTTGTTGTAATATCCTATTATGTAAAATGATTTATTCAGTTAGCAAGATGTCCTTATTTCGCATGCAATCTTTATGGTCAACTTTCAAATATTTCTAACAGTAAACAGTAAATTCTCTTCATAATTAAAAAAAAACCTTTGTGGAAAATGTGTAAATTTCTATTCTATCGTTATCGTAGGACTATGTCTATTAAGGACTTTCTCCCTGTATCCGTTTTTTTAACACAACGATTATCATTCGCGCGGGGTTTGATGATAAAAATGATAATTGATAGATAATATACATATTATGTACATGCAAAATAAAAAATAGAAGTACATATTTTAAAAATATTTCGCATTTTTATTCATTTATCATTTTATATATCGCGTCAAAATAAAAAAAAAATGGAAATCGAAAATATTTATAATATTTTAATTTTTTTTTTTTTTTAAATTATGACGATTTGCAATACACACATATGTGCAAAAAAAAAAAATAACAAATCAATAAAATAAATTCAAAAAATTTCCACTCATATTAAAAATGAGATCATTCTATATCGGGGTGTACATACATGGGTTAGAAAAATATGCTTGGTATTTATGTCGCACATGATGCTGAAATTAAATTTTTGGTTTTATTTTAATAATGGACTAATATGCATATGAAGTAAAATTTAACTATACCTTCTTCAGAAACTATTTTTAAGAATAATCACGTTTTGATCGTTTTTTATGAATTTTTTTTTTTTTTTTAGTTCTTAAATGACATGCACATGCATTAACAATAAGCACAAATTTAAAGGTAACTTCAGATTATGTGACCTGTATGAAGAAAAAAACATCTACGCAGTTGGTAATGTATATCCATATTTTTATGAAAGAAATTTCATATCACCGCTAAAACTAAAGGAAATCAAAATGGAGCGTGCAATAAATTAATTTTTTGTATAATATTTTCAAAACATAAGAATTATTTATGACCACTTGTTGGTGGTCTTTTTATGTGGGAGGTTTTTAGCTTTAACACTTGCTTCTAAGTGATTTTTTTCCGGTTTCAAATTACCAATTTAATTTGAAATGAACTTGGTCAAAATGGAAACTCAAAGTACATATATACATACTTTAACATCCTAGCAGAATCAGATTTCTTCGTTGATCAAAATCAACAATAATTTAAAAAAAAAAAAATCATCCAAAGAAGTATCCAAAACATATAGTTTTTATGAAAAAGTAATAATATTTTTTCGTTTCGTGTTTTTAAAAGATATAAACATAAATATATTTACGTATGTATATGGTGATGGGAGGCTCAAAACCACCCAATTTTGTGTAAAAAGAAAAGAAAAAAACAGAAATAAATATACTTTATTCTTATAAAAAATCTCTTTTTTATTCAATCCTTTTTTTACTAATCTTGACCTTTTACTCGATGCAATGATGATTTTAAAGAATACAAAACAAATAAAGATAAAATAAAGGGGTCAGGAAGTGAAAAAAATTGAAATCTTTAGAAAAAAATTTAAAATTTGTGTAAATTTGAAAGAAAACAAATTAGCTTTGTTAGCTTTTTTATTGCAAAGCGTAAAGTTAGAAAAAAAAATTTGTATATAAAAATATTCTCAAAAAATTATCCACTAATTGTTTACTAGCCAGTTTGTTTCCTATTCCCATTTGTTTTTTTTTAATTGAGATATTTTTGATTTGATGGATAAATTTTCCTTTTTTTTTTCTCTTTAGATTCTTGTTTTGACAAACAGACATGCAAGTCATGCAACCTCTTTTTGGGTAGTTTTATGTTTTATTGAAAAAAGTTTTATTTACTAGGAACTAGGTAATATCAAATTCTCAGAGGATATAAAATTTTGTATATTATCTGAATTCGGAAAGATAAATTTTTATGTAGGTGTAGTATGTATGTCGTTTCGTTTTGCTATGCAAATGCCAGCGATTGAACGACGATATATGTATGTACATTATATTGAGAAAATTTTCTCTGTTTTTTAATAAATTAAAATTTGTTTGTAAATTAAGCAATTAATATTTTGCAATAAAATAATTTTTAATTAATTTTTGAGCAATAAAATAACAAAAACAAAAAATGCAAAAGATTGTTGAAATGAAAATTGAACGAGATGTTTTTTTTTGTGTTGAGGTAATTAAGAATGATATGAATTTGAAATTGAAACAAATAAAAATTTCATACACACATATTTAAATTTAAAATAGTAATAAGTATATGTTTGTATATCGTGGCCAGTGATGTTAACTCTCCATGACTAAATTACTGTCTCTATTGTCTAAAATTACTGTTTTTCACATCAAATTACTGTGATCTAAACACTTTGTAGAAAGAAAAAAACTAATTCCATTATGTATAATATATCTACATAATTTTTTATTTTAATTTTTGTGATCATAAATCATTTGATTAAATTTTTTGAAATGATTATCTTCAAAATTTCAATTTCCTTTCAAAAAAGTTTTCGCGTAAATGATTCCTTCAAAAGTACTTGCGCTGAGTCGATTCGATTCCTTATTTTTGTTTTGTTACGATTTATAACTGAAAAGAGTATTTATGACAGAGTATACCAAAAAGTTGTAGTCAAGTAGGTAGTAGAGTCCTTTCGTTGCTCTAGAAACTTTCATTTTTTTTTCAAATTTAAAATAATTACTATCCAATTTAAAATGGTAAAATCTAAGAATTGAAAATTACTGTACGTTTTTTAAAATTACTGTATTTTTTGCCTGAATTACTGTTTTACTGTTCTGAGGCAAAATTACTGTACAAAACAGTAATTACTGTACGGTTAACATCACTGATTCGTGGCTAAGGCTTATAGAGGTATCTTTTTCGACATGACATTATTATATTAATATATGTATGTTTTATATGAAAATAGTACAAGACAAGAGAGTGTGAGTTATTATAGAAGAGAAGAAATGCTTTTGGTTTATTAAGAGCAAATTGTGTAAAAAAAACTCTTTGATATACAATTTTAAATTTTTATTCCGCAGAGTTATGTTATGAGTAAGTTTACTTCCATTTCCACATTATCCTGATGAATGATGATCCTAAAACTATACTTGCATTTAATATGTATACTATATGTATTATGTACACTCAAATGTAATAAACATTATTTTTCCTGTTTTTTCTTTTAATGTATCTCTTAATATATAATATATTTATGTATTTTTTTAAAATCGAAGTGGTAACATTGTTTCATTTTTCTCGCGAAGTGGAAAATTTTTTTTTTCCATAATGGTTTATTTTTATTTCTTCTTTCTTGCTTGGTGATTGCTGCACGGCAAAGAACTTTTGGTCCGATTATTATTTTTTAATATAAGATGGTGGAAATTAAAATAGTTGAAATGAAGAAGAAAAAAAATTCATATTTTTGTACATTTTTTTTCACATACGAAAAAACAAATGATAAAAATTCAATAAATCTAATTAATTGCGCTAAATTTAATTGAAATTTTTAAATAAAATTGACATTTGATTGATTTAAATTACTTAAATAGTTTTAAAATTGTGTTTTGTGAAGGATTTGTGAGTTTCCTTTTTTTTTTTTTTTTTTTTTTTTTTTAATGTTGCTTGAAGTTTCTTTGTGTGAAAATCATAGACAAAAGGAAAAAAACTGATTAATAAGTGAAAATTTTTCCGATATCTAGTAGAAATTTTTTTGGTTTTTTTTGGAGAAATAAACATTGAAATTTATTTTTATTAAAAAGAAAGAAAAGAAAAAGTATATGTGTGAGAAAAGTTGTATGTGACATATAAGAAAGATATGTAGATGGTGTGAGTGAAAAATGTTTTTTTAAAGTATGGCATAGCATAATTTCCTGTAAGGAAGAAAGTCTTGCACAACCGGAATATGTATGTAAGTACATAATTTTTTCAATTACCTATATCTTATTTATTTTTAAAGATTTTATCTTTTTATAAAGTAAAATATTGAACAAAAGAAAAAATCATTAGTGAAGGAAGATATTGATTTTCTTTGTTTGATTGTTAAATAAAATGTAATATTAAAATAGACACTGTATAGGTAAATAAGATGAAATGAAATTTTTTTATTTTATAATTATATAGGTATCAAAGTTCTAGAAGAACTTTAAATTATATATATTGAAGATATTTTATTTTACATTAAATAGATAAAAGTAAGAAAAAATAGGTAGTAGGTTGATACATTTTTTTCATTTAGGAAAAGAAAAAAAGTAAGGAATAGAAGAAAAATACTTCACATCCATTACAAAATATCTAGGTATTTTTTTTTCCAACATTATTTCTACCTATAATAACATGTATCTGTATCTATGGAACTAAGCACCAGTGATTTTAAATTCCAATGAAATTCACTTAAGAAGAAAAGAAACGCAAATATTCAAATCGGCAACAACAAAAATAAAATAAGATAAAATATATGTATGTATAACAAGAAAAAAAAAACCCAATACAAAACAGCTAAAGTAAAAGGCATCATCTTCAATCCTCCTTATCATTGTACAGTTTAAACATATAAGGAATAAACAGAACAGCAAAGGAAACTCATAAAAAAAAATTCAAAAGAAAAAAAAAACAACTGAAAAGTATCAAACGAAGCCACCAAGCACATAAGCAAAACGTCCCATCCGTCGTTTGTTCGCGTCCATCCATTTTCAAACGAATTCAAAAATTATTTTTGTATGCAAAAAGGTGAAAAACAAGGTACCTACATATATATAATATGAAGAATACAAAAAAAAAAAATACATACGTACATACATATTTATATAATATTTATATAATGATATAAAATACATAACTTAAAATATTTTGTGTACAATCTATTGCTACTTTTTTACCACCAACCAAAAAGACCGAAAAGGAAAATCGATTTTCCACCAGTTTTTATTTTACTTTACTTTACTTTTTTTTTTGCTTCTTTCCGTTAGTTTGTTATACAATATATTTCTCTTATCTATTATAAAATTATATTTACATACCTGCTCATTTATATATGTATCACATTTGGACAATAAACAAGCAAACAAACAAACAGATTGAAGCAAAAAAAAAAAATAATAATAATAAAGAAACAACAACAACAACAAGGAATATTATATACATCACCACCAAACTCGCTGTATACATTCTGCTGTTTATATGTACATACAAACATAGTTTAGTTTGTATCATCCCGTATTGTGTATTCCATCATAATATCATCAATATATAGATGTACATATTGTACATACATACATATGTACATACCCATCCAAAAATCTATATCTACATCACAAATTCACATATCCTTGTCGTTCGTCCTTTTTTACATTTGTTACTTTTATATTTGGTACGTTATATTTGGTTATATAAATTGTATCTATGTACATTATATGTATATCTAACGAAATGTATCTACATATAAGGTGATGGTAACTGTTAGAAATAAAATAATTCTTATATAAATATCTTTTATTGAGATGTATGTTCATCAATAAATTTCAAAATTTATTAAAAATTAAGTATAAGATGCAAACAAAACTTTTACCCACATATATGTATGTACGTTTATTAGTGTTAATACCTTTTACTAATCGAAAAACAACGACAATAAAAACAAAATTATCAATATTATGTATGTACATTTGTATATCTATGTATATAGGCATAGAAATAATATATGTATAAAGATACTTACATGTAAATGATTATGATTCGCCGTTATAAATAAACTCTAAATATAAAAAAAAAAAACAACAACAAAAAAAGGATAAAAAGGAATTAAAATAACACTGAGCATCCTATAAACACATTATTAAATAGCAAAAATTAATATAGTACATAATATTATGTATATTGTATCTGTATTTATAGGTATATAATTAAATTTTTATTACACACAGGTAAACATTTATTTCTAAATGATAATGTAGTTGGCAGATATATCTCAGTCCAATGCTACTTCTGGTTCCTATATAAAGGATCTCGTAAGGATCTCTATTTGCAGTTTTTCAAAAACTCTCAGAAATTAAAAAACAAACATTAAAAAAAATATATTTCGCCGCTTCTTTTTCTTTTGTTCAAATTTTACTTTGAAAATTTGTTTAAGTTCGGCCACTTTTTCTCTTTTTTTTTTTTGTTTCAAAATAAAAATTCCAATAAATTTAATTAAATTCGTTCAAAGAAACAATTAAGTTACAGTTTTTTATTTAAAATTAAAGTCCTAAAATACATACCTACAAAAAATATAACAAAATAAAAAATTAGATTCTTTTCTCACTTTTTTCAAAAAATTAATTTAAAATTTTTTTTTGTAATTTAACAAAACAAACACAAAGTGCAGTAAATTAACCTTTTTTTTTTTTTTTTTTGGCAAAAAAATGCAAATTTTAATGTTTGTATTTTAATTTCTGACTGTTTTAAAATACACAAGCAATTTGAAAAGTGTTTTTGGGAAATGTTTTTTTAAAAAAGTTATAGAGTATGCTACAACCTGTAGCTGTGTGTGATTTAGTTGCATAGTGATAATGTAGTTTTCTTTTCTGATGGTAAACTAAATTTAAAATTTAAAATTGCAAAAGGTGTTCAATTAATATAAATTTTTTGAAATTTTTAAATAGTCGATTCGATTTTTGGTAATTTCCGTATATATAAAGAATAACGGAGAGAAAAAAGATAAATATAGGTACCTGTGTTTTTGAGTAGGAATTATTTTTGGCGTTTTAAGTTTTAAATAATTTAAAATTTATAACTGAAATGTAACGTCAATCATAATACAAGTTGCGAAAAAGTATGTATTCTTATTGAATATATGGATGAAGAAATTAAAATAATCTTTAGTATTAAGGTTATAATCATTTATTACTTTATAAAATAATCGTTTAATATCAAATAACTACCAAGCTATGAATTCTTTACAAATCAGGTGAGTACATTTTTCAAGAAAAAAAAAATACTTGATTTAAATGAAGATCTAGTTTTTTATTTTTTTTGTAGAAAAAAATAAATCTTAACTTTTGTGAAATACCTTTTTGTTAATAGGCAATTAAGAAGAAAAAAATATGTCTAAATTATTAAACTTTTTAATTACGTTATTGCCAAACGTTGTAACGGATTTTTTTCCTTTTTCCTTAATTATTAAAATAATCTTTCAGATAAAATTCTTACAAAAAATTATCTTCTATTTGAAAAATATATATTTTTTAAAAAAATTTAAAGTACCTAGTTGCATTTCGACTGATTTGATGTTGCAAGTTGCATTATGGTTGCATTTAAATAAAAAACAAAACAGTCAGTCAACCAAACAAAAAATTACGGGAAAATCTCTTTTGAGCAATTTTGTTTTTTTGAATGTGTGTATACGTGAGATTGTTTGTTTGCTTTGCCATACAGGACGGAGATACACAAAATTTCTAATAGCCGACTAACCATACGCGAAATGTGTAATTTTACTTTTTCTGCATTGCAAATTTCCTAAATTTAATAGATACCTATACGGGATTTTTTTTTTAAATTAAAAAAATGAAAAAAAAAAAAAATAAGGAGAAAATATCTTAGTGGAAATTCTGGAAAAAAAGCGAAGAAAATAAAATGAAACCAAAGAACAAAATAATGCAAAGAGTATATTCCCCTTAAGATATATTATGTTTTATGTACATATATATGTATATAGACATATCTATCACTTGTCATCTTGTTTATATGTATGTATACCTATTCTATATATTCTATTAGAAAATTCAGACATAATTCAGGAAAAAAAATTATCTCCTACGAAAAATTTAAAGAGTAAAATAAATTCGAAAATGGACAGAAAAAGACACATTTAAAAAAAAAAAAATTTCATTTCGAAACAATTTTTTCACCAATGATGAAATCAAATTTGAAAATACTCGTTTTATAAAAATATATTTCTCTTATCATGTCTTTACCGACATATTTTAGTGAATTTGTTTAAAAAAAATAAATAAATAAAGAAAAAATGTGAACTTAAACACAAACTCTGACCGAAATCAAACACATTTGAATTTTGGGAAATCTGAAAAGACAACAAAAATGTTTTGAAAATTTAAGAGAATACTAAAAAGAGAAGAATATTTAGTACAAAATGTAATTCTATTTCATTTTGTAGCAACAAATTTTATTTTAAAACCTAGCAAAACAAAAAATTTATTAAAGGCAAAAAAAAAAAAAAACAGATAAGATAAAAAATTGTGAAACTGAAACGATTCATTAAATAAATTGTAATGTAAAGGGCAAAAATGTTCAATTGAAGAATTGTATTGGAAATTAGAACACGCTATCCGCTGGTTGGAGGTGATTTGCTAAGAGTGTCCAAGAAAATACTCTTTAATATCTGATCAAAAAATTCTATTCTCTGCATTTATGTGAAAGATAATTATTTTTATTTGAATTCAACAAAAAAAAAAAAAAAAAACAAATTATAAATATGTACCTATATAAAAATTAAACGAAAACTATTAAAAAGTATAAAAAAAAATTGTTTTTTTTTGTTTGGTTTTGTTGAGAGGGGAAATTTCATGATTGAAAAAACTGGTAAAAAGAAAAACTATCAAATAGAGAATTCGTTTTTATTTTTATTTTCTTCAATAAAAAAAGACATTTGAAATTAAAAAAAAAGAAAAAAGAAAAATAAAATAAACCAGTATTTTCAATTTTATATCGAAAAGTGTATTATTATTTCGAAATTATGTACTTCTTTTTGATTGTATGATGTTTTTGTAAATGTGAATTTGTTTTGTGAAGAAGCAAAAGCAAACGCAGAGAAAAAAAATTAAATAAAACAAGCGAGAAACAGATAAAAATGAAATTTTGTTGTTTTTGTTTTGTTTCTCTGTTGCTCTTGCTCGCTGGTATAAAAAAGTGGTAAATTACAATTTATATATTTTGGGCCTTGTCATTTTTGTATAATTTATCTATCGTGTTAAACGTATGTGAACTGTTGTGGAGGAATAAAAAAATAAATAAATTTGAGAATAAAAAAAAAAGTAGATAATTGCTACAACTCTTTTTTTGTGTGTTGTTTTTTTTTATTTTTTTTTTTTTTTTACAAATTTGCATTATTTTGCAAATTAAATTTTAATTTTTTCTATAAATTCAAAATTACTTTGTGATTTGTTTATCAATAAAACATGTAAAATTCAATTTATTTCGAAAATAATAGGGTGAACAATAAAAGGAAAATCTAATATAATTCAAAGTATTGATTCACATTTCAGAAAAGCAAAGCAAAGCAAAATACAGAAAAAAATTGTAATTTTCTGTAATTTTTTGATTGTACAAGAAAAATTTTGTAATAGTTTATTTGTAGTGGTTTGAAAAAAAAATATATATGTACATACATATGTACATATAAAAAAAGTTAAAGAAAATTTATAGAGGTACATGTAGATAATTGTTTTATTTTTTAAATAATGAAAATGAAATGATGATAATGATGATTATAAAAACAAAAGTACAACAAAGACAACAATTACTTATATTATTTATTAATATTAATAATTAATGGTCTTTTTGTTGTTTTTGGTTCGTTAGTTTTTTATTTTTTTATTTTGTGATTCAACTAAAGCTGCAATCTTAATAAAAAAGGGGGGTAAGTAAAGTTTTTTTTTTTTTTTTTTCAATTCAAAAATTTGAACGAAGAAAAAAAAAATTGTTTCATGTATGATACATACATACGTATGTACATATTACATGACATTTAATATTAATTATGCTATTCTTATAATTAATTTATTAAATTTTTTCTATTTGAAAAAAAAAAAGAAGAAAAACCAAAATTTGAAAAAAAAAAAAAAAAGAAGTTGAACACACAAACTTTTCGGTTTGTTTGTGTTCAAAAATAAAAAAATAACAAAGTTCCAAATAAATGTAATTTGTATGTAATTATTATTTTTTTATTAAACCGAAAATAATTGTACGAAAATTTCGTTGATTTAAGTATTAGTAGATTAGTCATACATTTTAGTATGAATATAATTTTCTCATATAACTATATTACTTTATATACCTACATATGTCCTACATATATGTATATAAATCTTATAAATCTTACATACCTCTATAAACATACATACATATATGTTGACTTAACATACGTATATATTCTATGTTTTTGTCATTTTAAATTTATTTAATTTGTGCGACTACTTAAGTTATTGTATTATTCATATTGTGTATGACTGAAGATTTATACGTATATACATATGTATGTATATCAATATTTTTTTTAATGTAGATACATACACTGTAAAGTATATTTATTTATAATTTTAATTGATCAATTATTATTCTGATTTAAATTTTATATGTACTCATTTACTTTTTTTTCTTAGTTACTGTAAAAATTTATTTAACACTCCGACTTTATTTTTTATTTTTTTGTTAATGAATGAAATGTATTGGGTTGGGACTTGCCAAATTTTGGGTTGTTATATCTCGGGCTCTGTTGCATCGATTTAAGTCAAATAAAAAGCACTTAATCAGTAAACACTTTAATTAAATCGCATTAAATTAGATTTTTTTATGATGCAAAAACAAGGAGAGTCATAGTAGAAGGAAAAAAACGTCGATTTTACAAAAAAATTACGTTTTTGTGCATTTCACTAGAGTCGACGGATTTCTACCGTTTAAAGTTTGTTTGATTGAAAACTCTTCAAGTAATATTTTTGGCAAATTTCAACTTCCTACTCCTTTAGGAACATACTATTTTAAAGGAACAAAAAGGTCTAAAAAAGTAATTTCTTTAACATTGATTCGCATAATTTTTTTCTTTCGAGTCCTGTAACTCGCACCCTGTTGCATGAATTTTTTTTTGTCGAGAACGAAAAGAATGCCGTACAGAAGTTACTTGGATCACAGTTGTTTCAAGTTATTCAGACCACAGAGTCCAGAGATATTCAAATTTGAAGACAGATTTTTGACGAAAATGTGCCAAAACTGACTTGAGTGTTAAAAAACACATATCTACCTATTAAAGAAATATTTCCACGTAATCATACCTATTGTCGCTTTATGAAATTATTTTATGATGAAAAGAAAAAGATTTATGATTTCGGTTTTCATATTTTGTATTTTGAAAATCTTCAAAGATTATTTTTTATCTTTAGTGAAATTTCTATGAACAGTTTTAGGCTTCTTTCTTTTAAATGTAATTATTAAGCTGAACATTTTTAGAGACTTAAGAAAAAGTAGGTAGGTTGATAAGTTTCTCCCATATATTTGTGTTTTTATCTTTTTTTAAAATGATGAATCGCAAGAATTTATAAACTTTTCCAAAAACGATATGTTTTGGTTAAGTACTCTTTAATATATAAATTTCTATTAAACTATCTTAAATTTTTTAACTTTAAAAATGTGAATGTATAGAAATGTCTTAAAGACCAATATTTCTTATCAAAATCCTCAGGAAAAAAAATTTATTTTTCTAGTTATTTCGTAATCATCAGTAGAATATTTCCGTAAAAACTGAAAAGTATAGTTTTCTAGTACAAAAATTTCCATTACTGACTTTTCAATAGACAAGGTAGAATTCTAAACGAAAAGTCTGCAGAATAATTTTTAAATATTCTATTTTGTTTTGTTAATTTCTTTAAAGTATATTGAAAAGTTAAATGTTGAATTCAAGACTAAAATTAAATCAAAATTTTGCTGTTAGCACTTTTTGTTGCATTAAAGAATGCCTTTTGAAGTGTTATGAGGAAAATACATACATTAACTATTTGTTCCACATTTTATAGCCAATTTTTTTCATTGATCGATTTCTGTTCAATTAGCGACGGTTAGAAAAACTTAAAAGTGTATACAATAATTTTCCATTTGTTTTGAATTTTAATGTTGTAAACTTTGAAAAAAAAAAAAATTTTAAAGTTGTTCAAAGTAAATTAAAAAAAAAAAAATCCACAATAATAGAATTTCGAAATAATTCAATATCTATCAGTGTTTTAATTAACTCACTAACTATATCTATTAGGATAATTAAGTATATTAAACGGTTTCTTGTATTTAACTTACCTTGATTGAAGAAAAAATAAGTTTAAATTATTAAGGTTCTTCAATTGAACTATCACTTTTTTTTATAAATTTTAAAACAACAATCACTTTCTTTTAAATTTATTTTATTTTTTTTTTTTTGTATCTAAATTTAGAAAAAATAACCACGAAAAAATAATTGAATTATAAAAGAATAACTCTGAAATTCGACACGAATTCTACACAAAATGGAAATTCTAATCATATTTTTTCCGAAGGATTAATTAACTGAACAAAAATTTCAACACAAAGTATATCTACTGCAATTTTCTAAGTACCAAATAATTTATCAAAAAAAGAAAAAAAAAAAAAACAAATTACACGAAAAATATAAATGAATTATTTTTATAACTGGACTTTAAGTTTTTTTTTTTAAGTTTTAATTATTCACTGAACAATAGAATTAAATATAAAACCTAACTGTTATCGAAAATGCAACTTTTAACAACAAGATCACTCAAAGGACTGATTGAGATTATAAGTAACTAGAAAATATCTACTGATCTATATATATCTGATATCTACCATACACCATATACCTATTCAGAAAGAAAAGAAAAGAAAAAAAATCTGTGCATTTGCATCATATGCAAATTTAAATTATTGAAAATCACCTTTATTTATTTATTTATTTATTTATTATTTTCCTTTGGAAACCAACATTTCGTTATATAAATAAATATTTATTTTTTTCTTCAAATGCTTACTGATAATAATACCTATATAAAAAATGAGTCGTATGATTATCGCATTGTTTATGAAAAAAATATTTTTGTTTTCTAAAAAAAATTTATTTTATAAAAACTGCATCTTATCAACAATTCAATTATTAAATTTAAAATTTCTTGATTTAAGAAACATATGTTGGATATATACATTTATACATACGAGTATATGTATGTATAAATAAATATACATAAATCGTTGAATAGGATCATTGATATTTATTTATTTATAAAAAGCCAGACGGGTGCATAGGAAAAATATATAATAATGTATGTATGTATATCAACAATTTTCTGATATCATCCAGTAAAGTTATATTTTCTTAAATCTTATAAAGATTTTTTTTCTTGCATTGATAAAAAAATTATAATTGTTTTTCCTTCAAAACACTTGTGCAATTAAGATTTTTTTTTTTTTTAAATCATAATTGTTCCACATAGCGTTTTTCCAAAATGTTTAATTATTTTTTATAAGTTTTTCGTGATAAATGTGACATATTTGAAAATTATTTTTATTGAAAAAATTTCGCAACTTCCTCTTACGTAAAATAAAATATTTTTCTTAATTTATTTTTTTCATTATTAAAAACACATTTTCTAAAATTTATTTAACTTAATTTTTTTTTCTTCATTACATAATTATTTTTCTTATCGATATCGATATTCCAGTTGGGAAATTCTAATCATACCTACTGTTTAACAAATTTCAATTATTATTGTTTTTTTTTTCTTTTGGCAAATTTTTTCAATTATTCATTTAGAAATGCATTAATATAATTCAAAAACATTTAAGGTGTACAATTTTACATAATTAATCAAATTACCTTTGTACATATGCAAATTTTTTATTTTTTAAGTTTCTTTGAAGCTTTTTATTTTCATTGATGAATTTGATGAATTCACCATAAGATTTCAATAAAATATTTCACAATTAATTTTTTTCTACTATAGAAAATTTACATAAAAAAAAGTAAGAAAAATTAGGAACGATAAGAATTTTATAATTTTTTAATAAAAGTTCTTCAAACTTCAAACTGTTTTTTTAGAATTTTTCATGCATGCATTCGACTTATGTACATACATACATATGTACATAATGTAAATACTTAAAGAATACTTAAAGTACCTTTATACTACTTGATTTGTCATATCACTTTATGTATGTTATTTTACATGGGATCCGGAAAATTCGTCGCCAGCAATTCTTCGCCAGCAATTCATCGCCTCAACAATTCATCGCCACAGCAATTCACCGCCAGCAATTCTTTGCCAGCAACTCGGCGGTGAATTGCTGTAGCGATGAATTGTTGAGGCGATGAATTGCTGGCGAAGAATTGCTGGCGATGAATTTTCCTAGACCCATTTTACATATCGTCGGCCTAGTGTTTATTTGTTCAATAGACCATGTATCAAGTTTTGAGAAAAACGAAATTTTAGTTTGAAACAATAAAATTCCTTACAAAATAGAAAACAACAGAAATTATTTTTTGAGTAAATGGAAAAACACTGAGTTAGTTTCATCATAGTTAATTTTTTATATTTTAATTTCCATTTTTCTATAAGTTATTCGTTAATATGTATATAGAGAGATATACGTTTGGATATTGAACAAACTTCTATGAGCAACAAATATTTTTGTTTTAGTTGTGGGATATAGAACAAAGTTGTGGATATTGACATTGGTATACAACAACAAATTTAACTAATTTTGAAAAAACTGCTCTTTAATTATGATTAATAAATTATAAACGGATAAAGATAATGTAATAAATCAAAAGTCATGTTAGAGTAAACAAAATAATCTTTCATTTAAGCTAAAAAAAAATAAAAAATTTAAAAAATAATAAGGGTTATTTTCGAGATATTCAACCTTGAACATAAAAAGGACGAATTTTTTTCAAAATTTTTTGACTTTGAGTTACAATGTCAATATTATTATTTCCAAAAAACTTCTCGATTTCTTACTAACATTTAACTAACATACATACATATTCTTTTAACTTTTCACAAATTTTTTACAATAATTTTAAAATATATTTATGTACTTTAAAGTCGCGTTGATTCACTTTGATCTTGTAATTTCAAAATTTTAAAATCCGTTATTCTTATTTAAAATTGAAGCTTTATACTCGTATAGTGAAAATATTAGACTAAGAAGTATAAAAGTCGATGGAGGAGGGAAAACTACATAAAATTGTATAATATCTAATTACTTCAAATATACTTACAATGTAATTAAAATTTAAGTACTTTGACATAAGATGACGCATTTTTTTTTACAAAAATAAAAGGTACGGAGAACCCTATCTTCTTGGATCTTGGATGAACTAGGATTACATTTTGTTAAAAGCCTTTTGAAATATTAACATAATTATGTTAAAATTTGAGCTACATGTATAAATATGAAATTTTTTTCGACTAAAAATTTTTTTTTTTTTGATTTAACTATTACAGGATTAAAAGGGTAATAAAGTGAGACTAATTATTTCCTATTCATTATTTTTCAAAAACATATAATATTTTTAGAAGGTACTGATTATGACATATTTTTTAACGACTTTTTCAAAAAACGAACTAACTACGCAGTTTCAGAGCTCATATATCCTTTCTGAGTACACAGGGGCAATTTATAAATTTGAATTTACATACTCCAGGATGCTTTAAATATTAAATACAAACTGAAAAACCCCTACTCATACTTTCGTATTATGACAATTTAGTGCATTTTTTGGGTAAAATTTCCCACTGTGCAATCGAAAGAAAAATTCGAAATTAGTATGTCTGCATTAATAACTAAATTTCGGAAGAAAAAAAATGGTCTATTTAACAAATAAGCACTAGGCCGACGATATGTATTGTCATACGACTTTTCATAATGCTGATAATCCACTGAAATAAAAAAATTCAAATTTTACGAAGTCAAATCAAATGTCATACGAAAATAGAAAAAAAAAATCTATTTTCATGATATGTCGAGTGTAAAGTCGTATGACAAAATTTTTCAAGAAAATCAGACAGTGCGTAAACGCTGTCAAACTTTTACCAGTGACATATAGTATGTAAAGTGATATGAGAAATCAAGTAGTGTAAAGGTACTTTTAGCACTTTAGTATAGCAACTAAACCTGAATTTAAATTTCATGAAAGCATTTATCTTGCAAAAGTGAAATTAATCCTGAATCCTAAATGAAAATCAGAATAAGACCCATTATCTCTACTTGAATGTAAAATAGTGTCACTAAAAATTCTAGAACATGAATTCAGTTGCTATAATTTTGGAAAAAAAAATTGAGGCGTTCAGTTCAATAATAAATAGCCTTTCTGTTTTACAGAAAGTACATTTTTAGATTTCCATTTTTTTTTTAAAAATAAAAATGAACTTCAACTGCTATTCAAGTACTTATTAAAAAGATTATAGAGTTTAAACTTTTGTGTATTAGGTCATTTTATAGGTGCTTTTACAATTATTAATAAAACTTTTGAACTATTCAAAAATTTCATCGTATATGTACATAATATGTAGTTCATATTTTTTAAATTACTTTAAATGTTCACTTGAGTATTAAGATACCCACATAATTTAATTTTTGATGCTGTTTCTCTTTTTTCTTTCTTTCGAAAATCATGAATTTTCAATATCACCAACCAAGAACTTAAAGTATCTTTTAACTGATTTGTTTGTAATATTGTGTATATGTATGTATGTAACCAGTAAATTAAAAGGAAATGGCTATACAGAAAATTGTTGTAGAAAAAAAAATAAAATAAACCAAAAGAGTACCTAAAATACCGGCATTGAAAATAATACATACAACCAGCTATACATACATTTTTTTTTTTTATAATAAAATGATTCGTTTAACGATTTGTATCCACGTAAATTGTGCAACTTTTGTTCTGTTAAAAGAATTTTTTTGTTGTTTTTGTTTTGTTTGTTGGTGAAAAGAACATACTATACTATTATTTTAGAATATCAGTCACTTCATATTCTCGTTATTTTAAATTTTTCATATTATTTTAATTTCTTTTTTGTCTTTTGATTATTTGTTTTTTTTTTCTTTAAAATATAAGCTTCGTTGCATGAGCGCACCTATGTTTCAATCCAATCTTGATACAGCATAAGGCAAATGAACAAAAAAAAATGTATTGGAGGAAAAGAAGAAGAAAAGTTGAAAAAGATATGAATTTATTTGTTTTTTTTTTATTTTGTGTTTTAAAATCCCAATATCATTCGTCGTAGACTTTTAGTACGTACACACAGATAAAGTAGGGACTTTTTCATTTATTATTACATATATCTAGTTCTTATACGTGAGATTACTTTTAAATCGTGTATTTTTGATATATTTTTTTTTTTAAAAGAAGTTTTTATTTATTTATTTTTTTTTTTAAATATATTTTTTACCTGTCGACTTTAAAAGAGTAAAAGTACTTACCATACTCTATATATAGGATGTATAAAATATATTCAGTGTATTACAATACAAATCAAACATTTTAAACCAATGAGTATGCTGTGATGATGATGATGATGATGACTGTGGAATAAAATATCTTCTATTCTGTACATATACTTTAGATAGCAGCATGTAGAAAGTATGTACAAAATATATGTATTCATGTACAAACGAAAATGTAATGGTTTCAATTTTATATGTTGGTTGGTATGTATGTACATTGTACATATTATAGATATTTTATATATGAGCAAATTTATTTATTATTTTCTTCTTTTTGTTTTTGTTTTTATATTATTTAGATATATGTATGTACCTACATATAAATACTTATATATTTATTTTCATAATCATTGTTATCATCATTAAAATCATCATTACAAATATATAAAAATCTTATATACATATATGTATGTATATCGCATAGGCGTCGATTGTCGTTTATTTTTTTTATTACATATTATCATGAGAAAACAATAATTTGAATTATCGATTTATTGAAAATAAGAAAAAGAAAAAGATTGGTAAAGATATTCAGATACTTTTGATTATTTGATTATTATTTGGATTTTTTTTCTTTAATTTTAAAACAATCGATTATTTCCACAACAGGATAATTTAAAAAATTCCAAAAATATATATGTAATAAATAATGTAATTATTTTCGAAATAAATGAAAAAAAAAACTAAAGAAAATACACAGTAAAAATCCCCTTTAGTTTTGTATCGGCGCTTGTGTTTTTATTTTATTATTACATATATGTATGTACATATTTTTTTTTTAATTTGATTTTATCTATAAAATTTATTTATACATAAATTTTATTTAACTTTTGTTTTTTAGTTTTGTTTTGTTGTTTTTTTTTTTTTTTTTTTTCAATTTCTTGTACAATATTTCATGCAACGTACTAAACACAGCAAAAAGCTAAGTTACAATTTTTTTTTTTTGTTAAGTTTCGTAAATATGTATGTATATTTAATTGAATGTGTGTAGAAGAAAATTTTTTATCTTAACAAAAATGTGAGGGAAGATGGCGAGAAAAGCTTTTTGTTGTTAGTTTTTTTTTTTTTCAAATTTGTTGTACTTACTTCTCGATTTGGATTTATTGTGATATTTTTCTATTCGGATACAGTAAATTATAAAAATATCATATAGGTAGTACGTATACGTATGTATGTATATACATTATGTACATAATATGTATGTATTCCAATTTTTTTTTTTCTTATCGATTTTATAATATAAACGAATAAATAATTATTTTATATGGAAATTTGAAATGTTTGAAAAATCAACAAACAACAACAACAAAAATATGTATCTAAAAAATAAAAAAAGAAACTAAATATCTTGGTTTCAGTATAATTTTTTCTATTTTTTTTTCACATATCGTAAATGATTATTTTTAAGTTTCTATTATTTTTAGATTGAGAAAATGAAATATGTTTTTATTTGTTTTTTTTTTTTTATATGTTTTAACGTTGAAAGATATAAACATCTTTTAAAATTCAAATAGATTATAGATTTTTAGAAAGAAAGAAATCGAAAATATTCAAGAAAAAAAAAATGTTTGCATTTGATATTCATTATTTCTTTTTGTTTTTTGTTTTATTTTGCTTTTTTTAATGATATGTATGTATGTACGTCAATTATTATAATTTAAAACTTTGTGAACAAATTGTTATTTTTTTCTGGGCTTCAATCCAAAGTCCATCAAAATGAAATGAAATTTAATATAAAATTTATTAGAAAGAGTAAAAGTTGACATATGAGACATATAGGGTAAGTGGAATAATAAGGGTGCGGGAGATGGTGCAGGACAGCGTATGCTGGTAATGGTGGTGGTGGTGGTGTTGATAAATTTATTACAAAATAATATAATTTCTAAATATGTAATATGTAAAAGTTTTCATATTCAAAAAAAAAAAAAGAAAATAAATATAAATTTTTTTTTTTTATAAATTATTTGATCTTTTTTAATGTCTCCTTTTTTGTCTGTTTGTGTGTTTTTTTTTTTTTTTTTTTTTTTTTTTGAAAGCCTTTCAGACGGCTTTGTACTTTGTTTTCGACTGCATGTACTTGGTTGTGAAACATGTCATTTTCGTCTATACCATTAACGATACGAAGTAATTTGAATTATGACTACAAAAGAGGTGATTAAATTTAATTAATTTATTTTCGAATTTATTTTTTTTTTCCATGAGTCTTTTGTTTTTCTTTTTTAATGAACTCACCAACAAAAAAGAAACAACAAAGCAAAAAAAAAAATTATACACGAATGTATGTAACTATTAATCTGTTCTAGCATAGAAAAACTTGGTTTGGATTTGTTTTTCTCTTGTCTCGACAAAAAAATATAATATTAAAAAAATAAATTGACAGTGCAGCAAAAAAAAAAAAAAAAACAAATAAGTAAAGAAATTTTATATGGGATAATGGGAAAATTTGAAAAGCTTTTATGTTATTGATTTTTAGTATGTATTATGTATTTATTATTTTAGAGAAAAGTTAAAAAGAAAAAGTTCTTTTATTCTTTTTTAAAAAATCGCGTTCTTTATATGTCTTTTTTTATTGATTTGTTGTCCTTCTTTAAGTTTTTTTTTTGCCTTTCAAATTGAAAGTTTTTATATTGAAAGCGACAAGGTTTTTTTTTATCAAGTCATAGCGATTTTTTTATTAATTCATTTATGTATTTTTAAATATCTAAAGCTCATTTTATTTAGATTTTCTTATATGTACATATTTTATTATACATAGTTTTTCGTTATGTGTGTCGCATTATGGGGCTTTACGTTGTGTTATTTTAATCGTCACATCTTCAATTCATTTTTTTTTTTAAATACAATAAATAAAAATAATATAATATACATAATATCAGCCATATTATAATTGGATCAATTCATCATACAAACAATAGTTAATTACTTACTAGTATGTATAAGTTGGACAGATGGAAACGGAAATTTATTATGTAGAAGAAAAAAGAGCAAAAGCCAAGGCGAACAAAAAAAAAAAAAAAAAAAAAAAATAACAAAAATAAAAATAAAAAAATAAAAAGAAAACTCATGATGGAAGAGAAAGAAAAAAAGACTATAATAACAATTAAAAACAAAATAATAATGAAAATGATGATGATGATAACTGGATAAAACAGAATATTATAATTTTTTAGTAAATAGTTATAGATATTTTATTGATAAGAAGAAGAGGAAGAAGAGGAATAGAAAGAAGAAGAAAACATTATAATATGGGGAGTAGGTACACGAAGAAAGATTTATACATATTTGTTTTTTTCAATTTTAAATTTATTTTTCTCTTTTGAATTGAAATGAAATGGTATCAGTTGCGGGTGGTAGTAGTGTGTACAATACAGCAAAAACAAGAAGAAGAAAAAACGAATGATAATTATAATGTATGAGGGGGCATTGATTTTCAGCAATATATGTACATATCGTGAATATATGTAATAATAATAATGATGGCAATGGCGAAGATGATGATGATGATGATGACAATAGAAAGTATAGGAAAAAATATATAAATTGATAATAGAACAAACAATAAAATAGACAAAAACTTATGTATGTACAATGAAACTATGTGTACTAGCAGACAAGACGGATAAGGAAAAGATTCATCGTTGTATGAATTCTTTATTATACTATTTGTTATATAAGTATGTACCTACCATTTTCATTTATATAGATTTTGTATGTTTTGTTTCTTCATTTGATAAAATATATACTGGATGAAAAAAATACATAAATATATGTATATATGTACCTATTTATATAATATAATTGTTGTACATATGTACTTATACGCAATCCCGTTTATAAGGAATACAGGACTCTGTATAAGCATATAAAATTGGATATAAGGATATTGGGTTTGGCTGATATTGGCTGATTGTAATTCTGTGATGCTTTTATATTTTGTTGTTTTTTTTTTTCGGATATAAAAAAAAGTACGTTAATATGTATAGAATTCGAATTGAGAAAAACCGCACTGTTACAGAAAATTTTAGCTAAGCAATAGTAAAAATGACAATGATAAGAATTTGAGAATTAAGGAAAGAAACAACATTCATATTCGACAACCCTTAATAATATCATACATACATTTATATGTACATATGTATGTATATATATGTACATATATAGTAAAATAGAATTCATTCGAAATTTGTTGAAGGGATCTCATCTCATCTCACATTGAATTCGAGAAGGATTAGTTTAGATGCCGTTTTTTTTCTGCTTCCTTTTTCTTTTTGCATACATCTTCTCTCAGCAGGAAGAGTTTACGTTAGAAAAAAAAAAATCTCGGTTTTTTTTATATTTGGTATGTGGAATGATGGTCGTCGGTCGATTGATATTTTAAATTTTCGTTTTTGGATGACGACAACGATAAAAGCAATTTCGAATATATGTAGGTAGGTATATAAATATTCAAAATTGTTGTAATTTTAATTTTTGTGAAACACAAAGTTTATACAATTCACCGGTTCATATACATATTGTGTTAGACAATATACATCAATATTATCTATCTTTCGGGTTTATATTGTAGATATTTTTCAATGCGTTAGAACATGGATATAAAGATAGAAGTTTGATGAATATTTTAGGTACTTTTTGTTTTTTGTTTTGATATGATGTGTGTTAGTTACTACATATTTTATAATGAACGTATGTAAGCCATATTAAAATAATTTCTTATACGTACTACTTACTACAGTACTCCATTATTATCATTATTATCATCATCATCAGCTTCATCAGTATCATCATGAATTATAGTACTGTTAATTTATTAAGTGTATGTAGTTTTTAAGCATTATTATTTTTATACCTCGACTGCGTCTGCATCAAAACGAAAGCAAGCAGCGGCCGTAGTTAGTACAAGAAACAGCAGCATTTTATAATATATTCGGCCAAATGATGATGATGATGATGATGATGGGTGTATTTGTGACCCCAAGCCATTAAACCGGACCTAACTAAATAGCTAAAAGTTGTTGAATTGTTTAAAAAAAAAAAAATAAATAAATAAAAAAAAAACTACAGCAGAAGAGTGCTCAAACAAAACCTGAGTTTGTTAAAATGAAACAACCTTAGTCATTATTATTACACCAGAGTACAGAAAGAAATATTGAATGAGCAGCAGCGCCTGTGTTGAATTGAATTGTGTATAATTTTATGTGTATTTTATATCTTTTTTTGCTTCATATCATATCGTATATTTGTCGTTTCTTTTACTCTTCTTCTTCTTCTGAATTTTTACTTTTTTTTTTCATTTTCTATTTTTTGACTGTCGTTTTTCAAGTTATCTGAACGACGATGACGATGACGACGGTACCAAACAAAAAAAGAAAAAAAAACATATGTATGTAAAACAAGAAAAAGGGAAATACATATCTCTCAATATAACCGTCAATATAAATTGTGAGCAAAGTTGTAACTATACTTGAACTATCTACTAAAAAAAAAAAATAACTTAAAAAATGAAATATTCTCCAATTTACCAATGTATCTAACCAGGCAAGCAGCAGCAGTATGCAGCACCAGTACAAGAACCAACAATCCAACAAATAATAAAGGCCTCCCATGTCCATTATCTCATGAAATTATTTTAAAACAACAATGAGTTATCATGATATTAATGTATTACACCAAATTTTAGGGTAAAATTTCACAAGAAATACGGCGGTAATATTCATTTTCACAATAAAACGTTAAATTTTGCAATAATCTTTAATTTTAAGAATAAAATTAATAAGAAAATTACAATTTTCTTTCTATCTAACTTGGAAGAAAGATGAGAAATAAGTGAATTTACTTTGCTAATGTATTAATATTTTCTTAGGATCATAAATAGTCCAATTCTTAGGAAAAGAAAACTAAAATGCAAAAAAACATATTGGAAATTTATTAAGACAAATTTTAAAAAATTGCTAAACACCATTACAATTAAATGCCACATGGTATTTTTAGAGGAAAAACTTTGAAGTACCTATGTACATTACATATGTATGTATGTATTTTCATGGTAAAGAAATTTTTATGAGAAAAAGATAAGATTTTGTCCACTTTAAGCTGATTGACTACACAAATGATGGACTCAAATCTAGAAAGTGCTTTTAATTTTTTTTTTTTTTAAATTTAAATAGATAAAAATGAAACTGTGAAATGAATGGAAAGATAAATGTACATATGTATATATGTACACTGAACCCCCGACATTCGCGGATTCACTTATTCGCGAATGGATTTTTCTGAACTTCCCTCGACATCTGCGAATTTGTACGCGATTGATTGGTAGAAAAGGACCAAAAAGTGGTTTGTTTTTTTGAGTCGATCGATTTAAATGATAAAAAAGCTTCGATTTTCAAAAGCAAAAATGCTAAGTTCAATTGCTTCGTACAAACAAAAGAAAGGAGAGAAAACCTAGCTTTTTAAATTTTTTTTCGCCAACAATAACACAAAACAATTAAGTCGTAAAACATGCTTTAATTAAACCTAGCAGTGAATTTATTTGTTTCTATTTTTTTTTTTTTAATTTTTTATGAATTTTCTGTTAATTTGAACAGTTTTTTTAATGTTAATTTCATTACTTTTGTTACCTGTTCTGTTATTTTTTTGGTTTATTTTGTATTTTTTATGAACAATTATACATAATACATTTTTTATAAAATTTGGAACCTATCTCTTTATTTTGTATTGTGTTTGAGTGCCCACATATGCGAATTCAACATATGCGAGGTTTTCACAGAACGTATCCTTCGCGAATTTAACGGGTATTTTGTAAACTTTCAAAGGAAAAAGGGTAAATTGTAGCTACATAATATGTAGTATCAATTTTTGTGGAATGAAGTTATTTTTAGAATAAATTAATGAATTACATGAAAGAGGATATTGTTGTTAAAGTCAAGAGAACAACACAATCAAACAGTGCATGAAAATTGACAAAATAAAACGACTTTCCTAATACGGTCTCAGTTGTTACTTATTAAAAAAAAATATTTTTTGTGTTATTTTTTAAAATTAAATTAATTAAATATTTAAATATAATTTTTCACCTTGAGACAACACAGATATGTACGTATAGAATGTAAGAAAAAGTTTTGAAAAAAGATGTTTCATTGCAAAAGGATTGTATTGCTTCAAACGTTGTATTGCTGAATTTCGTCAATTGACGATCATCTGACGTTTTCGAAGATGCAAGATTTTCAAATCAAAAGATTTTATTGGAAAATGCGTGGGTAACCTATATATAAATCTATATTTTTGGGAATTCACAATACCTACTATTACTTTTTTTCCGTGAATTTTAGTGAAAATTATTACATATACATATGTACATATACCTATGGGTAGAATATATTCTAGAATATATGAATATATATATTCATGGAATATTTTCTTATATAGAAAACAAAAAATGATATCTATAGCTTAAGGAAAATTGTAAGGACATAAAATGATGAATGTATGTATATATGTCGTCTATGTAACACATATTAGATACATTAAAAAAATATGTAGCATTTATATTATTATCGGTTTTGTGTATAAATCTATTTAATAAAAAAGCCGGTTAAAAAAAATAAAATAAAAAGAAAATACACCATATTCCTTAAGGCATCTAAAGGCATGCATTCGATTTTTAGATACGTTACATATCTATTAACAAATAAGATACATATGTATGTATCTTTAAAAGTAAGAAAAAAAAATCAATAATATAAAAATAAAATTTTTATAAGATATTGTAGATATGTATTATGTATGTATGTATGCATGTATTTTTTTGTTTTTTAATATTTTATGCTGGCAATTGAGAGTATGTTGCTTTTAGGCAATTATATATTTTGTCAAGTTGAAAAGTAAATAAACATGTAATACTAGAGTTAAGAATATAATAATTGTGTATGAGATCACAATGTTTAAAAATAAAAAGAAAAGAAGACACAAAAAAAAAACATTAGAAGATATTATACTTCATATGAATCTCTTTATTTCGAATTAATAAATTATAAAAAAAAAAAAACGAAAAAAAAAACAAAAATGAAAATTGTTAAAATAACTTAAAAGATGCATTTTGTATATATAGTTACAGCCACTTAAGAACAGAAAACAAAATCATCATCATGGGCCAAAAATTAAAAATATACATTTACTAAGTGTTTTGTAATCGTGTAAATTTTCTATTACATATTTATTTTATTTTAATTTTTTTTTTTGTCATGAATGTAATATCTCAATTATAAATGAGAAGATAGTACAATTTTAAAAATATCTTTTTATATATTTTTTTTCTCTCTAAATGATAATAAAACAGCACAATCATTTTGAAAAATAGTGTAATTTATAATTAATAAATGGGAAGAGAGAGAAAATGTATGTAGGTACATGTACTATGCGATTCTAGAATCACAAATAGAAAAAAATTAAAAAAAAAAAAAGTTTTTTTTTTATAGATAAAATTTTATTAGATAGATATTATTTATATTCGGAATTATGTTGTTCTAATGTAAATAATATATTGTAGATACTCAAAGTCATATGTGTGTATTATAAGTATGTATCTTATTTTTTTTTTAATTTTTTCTTCGAAAAAGTAGATACTTTTAGATATTAAAATTGTAGATTTTTTAAAGTGATTTTTTTTTTTTTTTTTTTTGTAATTGAAAAATATAAAATATTAACATTTTCATTGTCGTGTGTATTATTCATCGTCGATTTGATGATCTTTCGGTTTCTTTTTTCTCATTTTATTTCATAGTAAAGCCATTTTAAGTAAAAGTCGTTTAGTCAGTCAGCTTGTATAGTTTATGCTATTAAAAAAAGTAAAAAAAAAAAAAAAAATTATCAATCTCATTTAGTATTAGTTTTTTTTTTTTTTTTTTTTAGTATTCAACATTCAATAGCTATAATATAGAAAAAGTAAATACTTCTCTCTTTTATGATTATGTGTATTGAATATTGAGAAATAAAAATAGTTTTATTGTATGGATTGTTTTCCCATAGATTTTTTTTTTTTTTATAAAATATGAAAAAGTAAGTGTAAATGGGTTATAACTTATAATAATTGATATTGGTGTTACCACTTCTTTTTCTTTAGTTTAAAAACCAACGGCGAAATTTTTTTTTTTTTTTTTTTTTTTTGATAGCAACAATGAAACTTATGTATACACGTATGTACGAGTATACATACATATACAAAAGTATCTACTGGAGTTTTTTGAATAAATTTTACGATTACAATATGTGGTGTAATATAAATAAATAATAAATACATATGTACATATATAGGCCGAATATTGTGTATAGATTGTCGTATTTTATTATTATTATTTTTTTTAATATAATATATGGCATGTAGGTATACCTTATAATATTCATTTCATATATGATCGTCATGATTATCGTAGTTGCTCTGTATGTGGATAATAATAATAATAAGAGTTGTAAATATATCTATAATATGAATTGATGATATCTACATTTTGTGTCTGTTTTACGAATATATGAAAAAATAAAAAGAAGTATGTATGTTATAATAAAATAACGAACATTTAAAAAAAACAAAATCATAATAATTTTTCATTATTATTTGTTGGTGTTGGTTTTTTTTTTTTTGTATCTTTTTCATTCTATTTTAGTTTTTGAGTATCATCGCTATTCATGATATGTATGACAATAAAAAGATACAAATATGAAGATATATTTAATACAAAAATTTATAATATGAGAAATGATGGACAAAAAATAAGATAGATTTAAAAATTTTTTTTTTATTTTATTTGTATGATATCTTATGGTACATTATAAAAGAGCAAATAAAATACACATATAAAATGTAGAGCTATAAGGTCATGCCACTATTATACAGAAAGCATTATAAGAAGAAACTAAAAGAATAACACAGGGTAGCAGTATTAAGTATAGACAACGAGATGGATGATGATGACGATATGTTGGTGATATCAAAAAAAAAAAAAAGATTTTAAAAAATTTTTTTTCAAATCAAGCAGGAGTACCTACATTTTTTTTTTATTGTACATACAAAATTGAGTACACACCACTGTGCTGCTGGTGCTGCTGCTTTTGTGGCTGATTATTATTATTTGTTGGATATTCTGTGCTGCTATTTCTGCAGCACCATCATCAATAAGCAACAACTGAAGAGCAAAAATATTAAGCAAAAGCAATAATATTATATACTCAACATAGCTTTATTTATTTTTTTATTTTTATTTTTTTTTTGGGACGACAATGACGATATAATAAAATATAGAAAATTTATATACAATATTATACAAAAAGGAAAAAAAAAATACTGAAAATAAAATAACTTAAGACTATAGAATATGTATATAGATACACTACATGACGAGTGTATAACATTTTCAGCATACACAGCAGAGCTAACCCAACAGAGAAAATTGTATAAAATAAAATAAAATAATCATCATAAAAAAAAAAATAAAAAAAAGGTACTCAAGTCGTCCAAACTCAAATGATCTGTGTTCAGTTTTGTTCGATAATTCGTATTGAAAAGTGTTGGGGAAGAGCACATAATTTTGTATCTTGAGGAAAAAAAAAAAGATTAAAAGATAGAAAGAAAAAGATACAGTTTATAGTTGGTTTTTTTTTCTTTCAAATATTGGAATTTTGTTAAAGAGAAAAAGAAAAAAAAGAACAAAGAAAATTATGTATGTGAATTTTTGACAAAATAAAAAAATTATAATGAAATTGTGAATGTTTCTCAAAAAAAAAAAAAAAAAAAATGTAAGATTTATTTTCGAAAATTGATGAAATTGAAAAACATAAAGATACGAATGTATCTTATCGAGATGATTAATCATTTTGTGGTCATTTATATTTAATTATTGAGACAAAGAACGATTAATTTACTTTTATTTTATTAATTCATTTTGTGTTTAATATGAAAATGATATTTTTTTAAGTTAAATTTTGATTTGTAATCGCATTGAGGTGTATTACGTATATACACACACTTCAATATAAGTTGAAAAAAAAAAAAAAAAGATAAAAATATTCATTTAAAAAAAAGTGTAGTACCTACCTAAATAATAATAAGATTATAAATGTGAAATATGTATATTTTTGTTGTATGTGTTTGAGGTTTTTTTTTTTTTAAAATATAATATTGAAAAAATTACATATTATTTTTTATATAAAAAAAGTAACTATACATACATATATACAGTATATTTGTTTATACATATGTGTATATATATGATTGTGCGCGCATGTATTTAATAGAATTTGAATTTAAAAAAATAATATACAAAAAAAAAAAAAAAACAGAATAATTAAAGTGAGGTGTAATTTCAGTTTAGAGCTATAAAATTCATGATTTGAGAATTTTTGCTGTTTTTTTTTTTTTTTTCAAAAAGAAACACACAACTTAAAAGAAGACAAAAAAAACGAAATTATTTAAGAATAAGAGGAAGTAGAGGTTTTTTTTTTTTGTTGTTTAGTTGTACTGAAAAGGGGTAGGGTGGAGAATTGAAAAAAAGAAGAAAAAAAAAGAAGTTGGAGGTTGATGATGATAATAAATGATGATCAATCATTTGAATTTAGATGAATAATAACGAAAAAAAAAAATACATAATCCAAAACAACAACAACAAACATAATGTAAGAATTTTTATACTGAATAGATACTCTTTTTTTTAGTTATTTCGTTAGATATAAGATACTTTTAAATAATATGTATTTATTTATTTTATTTTTTTTAACATTATTAATTTATTTATTTTGTAAGATTATAATTTTTATAGTAAATTTTGTAAGAAAAATTTAAATAAGGTCAATTTTGATAGGTATAGGTTTTATTTTTTCTGTGAAGATGTTAATTTCAAATTAAGTTTTATAATTTAGTGTTGTTCATTTAGTTTTTGAAGGAAAAAAAAACCCAATCATTATTTAACTCTTTCTTTCTCAAAGTTTTACAAAGGGGGCTCTACTTTACTTTATAAATTGTATTGTTTTTCTTTTGTTGATAGGTTTTTTTTTTGTTTTTTATTATTTAGTCGTGGTCATTGCTTTTAAATGCTTTTTATGCTATTGTTTGTTACCGATAAATAAACTTTTTTTTTATATATACATTTCATATAATTTTTTTTTTATAATGTTTTGTTGTTCATGTTTAGTTTTCTTTTGTTGTTGTTTTGTTGTTGTTGCTGTTATATTTTTCTTCTCTTGAATACATAGTATAGCTACTTACAACATACCTAAATACATATCTATATCTTTTTTTTTTTCGTTCATACTGTTATTTTTCTTGTTTTCTTGAATTAACAATTGTTTTTAATAGTCTTCAAAAACTTATTTCGATTATCGTCGTCGTCGTCGTCGTCGTCATATAATAATTTTTCTGCTTTTTTTTTTTAAGTGAAAAATAAGAAACAGTAGGTTAAAATAAGGCAATAATAATAATAAGCATGTAAAAGACCGGACAAGTAACCAGAGCATAATATACTTAGTATAGAGAAAAGGTAGATAATATAATATGTATAAAATGAATAAAAGTAAAGTAAAAATTATTTCTGTTTTTTTTTTTTTCGAAATAAAAAAAAAGACCATGTTGTAACTAAAAGTATATAAAATATGCCTATGTTCACCTTACCTTACATATATTTCATCCATATGCATAACAGAAAACACACATAAATATATCATATAGGTAAATTGAGTAATATAGGTATTAAAAAAAAAACAAATTAAGGTATACATACATATGGTACCTACATACATACATACATATATGTAATATAAAATAAATTGTATGCCTATTTATATTCAAGTTTGAAGTATAAACAGTGACGACGATGAGATGGATTGGTTCTTTTTTTTATTTTTTTAAATAAATATTTTCAAATAAGATATAGATTCATGAAATGATGAAAATTTTCATTTTTCATTTAATATATAAAAAAAAAGTGTTGTTTTTGTTTGAAATGGATGGAATGGATTGAGTTGATGGTGTGCAACATACCGTTCAAAAAATGTGACCCTCTACTTACGATATTCTGACTGTTTAGAGGTGCTATTGCTGCTGCTGTTGAACCGAATGATGATGATGATGGTTGATTTGTTGGTTTGTTAGGTGACTCGTTTAGTTAGTGATGGTTTTCAACTGTTTCTTCTTTTTTTAAATTATTTTTAAACATTTTCAAAAAAAAAAAAAAAAAAAAAATGCATTCTTAATTTTGTAATTTGTACCCTTTTATGAATACCTATTAAGTACATACCTATCATGTATAAAGGATTCATGCGGGAGTTAGCAGAAACATATTATTACAGTGAAACTTCGATTATTCGAACCCCAAAAAATCCGACTGTCCTTAATTTAGGCATTAAACATTCCATAATCGGAATTGAATGTTTTTTGTAATCTGAATTGTTTGATAAAATTAAAAAAGTGCTTTGTTCTCATTTTCATAAATACATAATTTACTGTTATTAGCTAACTGAAATGTTCCCGTTATGTTTTATTTGTTATTTGTACATAAATACAAATTTGTGCATTACTTATTGCAAGTTATTAAGTAGTTCTTAAGTTCTTAAAACACAGAATTTACTAGAAAAAATTAGTTTTTAAAATTTTTTTATAGAAAAAGGTTTTTGAAATAAATTTTAAAAAGCAGTTTACTTTGATTCTGCACTATTTTATTTTATTTTAGCTGTATAATACCACCTCAATAATCCGAATTTTTTCGGTAATCCGATTTAGGCCTGCCATCAATTAGTTCGGATTATTGGAGTTTCACTGTATATAAAAATTTTACATTGTATGTACTATAAATACGTACATACATACATAATGTATGCATCTATTATCTTGTTTATGCACAACAGTTAAAACGTTTTAACGCTAAAACGTTTTAAACATCGTTTTGAGATAATACACTTTGATTGGTGTTTATGCATAGCACAACATTTCGTTCTTACTCAAAACGTTTTGAGTAATGTCACCTGGTTGTTCTGGTGTTGTTGTTCATACAGTGTTATCACCATAGATTTTTGTGATTTATTTCGAATACCACTATGCCAGTAACTTCTCTCTTCTTGAAAATATCTTTTTTTTTCAAACACAGAAAAAAATGTTTTTTTTTTAAATTTTATTTTTTTATGCCTCTAAATAACACTTGTTTACTTGGTTCTACAATTAATAATAACCGCACATTAAATGTTATTTGAAAATTTAACGTAACGTTACTAACACTACACTAAAACCTCATATCGATATTTTGTGGCTTACCAACACTATTTTGAAATGTCAAATATGACAATTCACTTAAAACGAAGTAAGTGTTTATGCACATTTTAAAAACGAAATGAAATTTTAAATGCGGATTTAATAGTGTATTAACTCAAAACGACGTAGAGCTTTAATGCGTTTTGAAATTTGGTTTATGCATCCGTATTAAGTCAAGACGGAGTGAGTTAATGCGAAGTAACGCTTAGCATAAACAAGATATATGATGTGTAACTATAAATCGAATTATAGATACTTTTATTTTTGTATTTACATTTCACTTAATTGAAAACAATTACTACAAAAAATGAATACCCTATAGACATGTACATATAAATATGTACATACATACATCATAGGTATATCACATTGTTTAATCCGATAAATATAAGTAACTATCTGTGTTCATGTATCTACCTGTCATTTTTTAAACTAAAAATTATTAAAAAAAAAAAGATAAAAATAAATAAAACGAGAAATTAAATCATTTTATTGATTTGCATTTAATCAGTAAAATTTATAAGCTTTTTTTTTTTCTCAATTAAAACCTCAAAAAACAAAAATAGCAACGTTCGTTTTATAAAACTAGAAAATTCTTTCATTTGAATTTTTTGTTTATTTTTATTTAGTTTTAAAAATAAAATAAAATTTTAATTTTTCCAATTAAATTTAAATAAAATTCATTTATTTATTTATTTTTGTAAATAAAATAAAGATGCTATATTTTAATTTTATCGCCTAGATATATATGTATTTTATTTATGAAAAAAATTGAATTACACATATGTATATCTACATATATTGAAAATATATATGTATGTACATATATTTTTTTTTAAACAAAGCAACAAATGAAAAATAAAGTTATCGTTAATTAAATAAAATTAAAAAATAAAAAATAATAAAAATATCTAACGTTATTTATTATTTATATTTTTTGATAAGAATTTTTTATAATAATTCATGTGTGTAACGATAATAAAATGAAAATATGGAGCAAAAAGAAAAAGAAAAAAAAAACTACATACATATATCATAAGTTTAGTTTGAAAAGTTATTGTTTTTATTTTGAAAAATTGAAAAAAAAAAAAAAAACAATCTAATGAAAATTTAATATTTATTTATTTATTTTTTCTTATTAATTTTTTATCGCAGTTTATGTACGAGAATTAAAGAAAAAAATAAATATTTCACTGTAACAATTATGCACATATTATAATTTATTTTTGTTTTTATATTTTTTTTCTTTATATCTAATATTATTTTTTATTTTTTTATTTCAGGTTATGAATTTAACAAGACATTTATTTGAAAATATACATATATACATTGATAATCATATTAATAAATAATATTGTAAGTCAACATTTTAATATGCATTATCACATCCTATAATGAGTGAGTAAATTACTTGAATATCTAGTATGTATCTAAAATAAATATCTGAAATGATACATGCAATCACAGTAATTATAAGAATAAAAGTTTAATTAAAAAGTGCATCTTCAATAAGTACCTATGTTTAATTATAATTTAAAAAAAAAAAAAAAAGATAGCTAATATAGCTACGGGATTTTAAATAAGTAAAAAATAAAACAAAAAATAAAATTAGAAAAACAGTTGAACTTATGTTTTAAAAAAATTTCTTTTTTTTTAAATATTTTTTTCCGCATAAATTGAAAATTATTTAACATTTATAGTTGAAATATGTAATCTCAATGTGAAAAATTTAATTATACATACATACATATAAATATTTCACTTTTATTTCAAAATTAAAATAAAATATTATTTTTCTTAATTATGTGAAGGACCTGAAGTTTAAATAATATTGCTGTATTTGCAAATTATCATATCTACAAAACTTAATATTTATCGAAGAGCTATATATGTATGTATGTACAGCAGTATCAACGAAAAGTATATATATGTATAAGGGTTGCAAATGTAATAATTACATATTTATTTACAACAACAACAACAACAACAACAATAACAACAACGAAATCAATAACATAATAAGCAAGAAGAGCAAACAAAAAAAGTAAGTAAAATTAATATTTTTAAAAATTGTTTATTTTTTTTTTTTTTTTAAAAAGTAATTCAAATTAATTTTAGTTTAGATGATATTTCAAAAGTGATAAGAAAAATTTCTGGTATTTTATACATGAGTAGAGTGATGTTGAAAGATGTTAGAAATCTTTGGAATTCCTTTTAGCCACTTGAAACACAAAATATAAGTTTGGGAATAGAATTGAAGTTCAAGATCTAAAGCATTCAAAAATGTTCATAATCAATTGTCGTAAACTCACAGAAAAAACTACTCACCAAATCTTACCAGAGCTTAGGTCAAAAGTAGACTTTTTTTTTTTTAGTTTATTGCTCTGTCAGATATCACCTAAAAAAGTTGAATATAAATAGTCTGAACTCTGAATACTGTTGTTTGTGTTTGTCAGAGAAACATGTTCCGTGCACAATTATGAGACAAGGATTTTGCTCTTACAAGTCTTTAACTATTAGAACAATTCACAAGCATAAAATCAAAAGGGTTTGCAAAATATGTATAAATCTTCTTAAAACCTCTTTAAAACTATTTCAATATTTTGCCTTTCGGTTCATCGTTACTTGGTTATGAAAGACAATTTAGAAACATGGAAACTTTAAATATTTTCAGAAAAAAGAAAATGTATTAATTTAATATTAGAAAAAACGTTATTGAATGCACAAAGTTATCAAATTTTATTTCTTGCCTCTGGGAACAACTTTTAGTTGTGGACGAATCAATATCTCTCCTTCTTAATTCAATTCTTCTTCTATTTTCGAATTTTCTATTCGTTTTTCATTAATGTCTTTTCCAATTTCACGTAAAATGAAACTATAAATAAACCATATTAGGAAATATGTATGTATGTATGTTAAAAAAATATTCAAACAAAAGTTTATGAACAAAAACAAAAATACTCTTTTTTTTGCATCTGAAATAGAATAGACTAAAATTTTCAATATTAAAATTATTCAGTTGATGACTATAAAATTGATAAATATAATAATTTTCTAATTATTTTTTAATTTATTATTAAATTCAAAATGCAAAGGGTGTTTCTAAAGTTGTAAGAACTGTGTGTTTGCGAATTTTTTTTTCATTTTCATTAATTTTTATTCATGTTATATTTATATACTATATTGACAGACATATGTAGGTTGGTTAACCAACTCTTCTATTTGACCAACTTGAAACCAAAATAAGTGACAGCTAGTTTATTTTGACATTTGTTTGTTTAATTTTTTTTTTTTTTTTTTTTTTTTTAAAAGAGTTCGTATACTGATTTCTTCCATATTTTCTGAATTTTGTTAATTATTTTGTGTTTATGAAATGGAAGTCTCAAATATTTTTGATAATGACGTTCTCTTAATTCTTATTTTTATAAATACATATGTATCAAATGTATTGAATGATCAAAAATCATATGTATGATCAAGAATGACAAGTAACTGTAAAGTTTGATGTTTATTCATTGGACTTAGTACTTAGTTAACGCTAAACCAAGTAAATTTTCTTGGTTAATAATGGTTATTAACCATTTCATTTATATGGTGAACCAAATTAGAACCAATTGATTCGAGCTGGTTATGTACGGAACCAAAATGCTGTTTGGTTAACTATAATGTCTGTCAATAGTATTAGCTACATTATAAATTTTATTTTATTTAACATTCTGTTGAGATTTATGCCCTAGTATTAGCGGATCAGCGAAATTCTACTTATTTAGACCATTTAAAAGGAAACTTCCCGGAAGTCGTCTCTTCTATCCGGATTTATTTTTTGATGGTTTGTTTAACATATGTACATAATTCAAACCTTGGAATTGCACATATTAACATTTTTTTTTTTAAATTGATTTTTTAGAATCGAATAAGGTGAACATATGGTAGTAAGTCACAGTAAAAATTCTAATATTCAATGGAAAAAACATTATTCTGCTGGAGTACTGCAGTTTTTCAAGTCTTCCTTCTTTTTTTTTTTTTTTTTGATTTGCATTTATTACAAGGCAAACAAAAGTTTTGGGAAAGTTAGTTAGTCGATATCTGTTGTTTATTGTAAAGTTGAAACATTATTCTCAAAACTTTTTAATAAATATTCATTGTGAAAAATAAAACATGTACCATGTAATTAAAAATTGTGTATATGTGTTAAGGTACCGTTTGATTTATAATATCTACATGTAAATTCTATAAACATTCGAAAAGTAGTATGTATGTAATTTTTTTTTAGCTTTCATTTATAAAATTTCATTGCAAAAGGAAATTAAAATCAAAATTTTAACTCTAATTCTTTAATTGAAAATTTAATAAATAATAATTATTAACAAGCAAAATGTTTAAAAATAAAAATTAAACACTCGATTTGAATATTTACATAATAACCAAATGCGTCTGATAATATATATGTACTTCAATTAGACATACGCAAATGGTAAATATTTTGTTTTTTAATTTTTAGATTGTTTGATTTGTAATTGGTTTGTTTTTTCTAGCTCGTGCGTTTAACAGGTGTTTGCTTGAAAAATAATTAAAAAATTTTACGTGTTTTCTAACGATTTCTTGTATGATTCGATTGAAGGGAGAGAAGTTTGCTATCTCCAATTTTTTTTTTTTTAAATTTTGTAATTATTAAAAGGCTTTAGAATATTTTTGATATAAAAATTAAAAAACCTGAAAGTTAGATTCTTTTAATTTTTTTTATAGTTTTAGTAAATTTACAAAAAATAAAGGACAATAAATTATATAATATACATACATACATATGTACATAAATTTAAAATGTACTTTATTTTTTGTCTTTGAATAATAAAAAATGAATGCAATTGAAACAGTAATAGATAAAAATGTTTAAAATATGTTATTATTATATATTTTTTTAAAAAAAGTGTATAGGTACAAACTATATTATTTTCTATCGTATTCACATTTTTACCCCTACATAATTTACAAACAACTATTGAAAAGAATATTTTTCTTGAATGCGACGATTTTGACGACGATTGCGATTTGCAATGTGCTGTTTCTATAAAATAATATTGTGTGTTGTACTGTTTTTTTTTTAAAATTTTTTTTTATATAATATAATGATGACGAAAAGTAGCAGCACCACATACATATTCCTTTTTTTTTAATACTAATAACTTACCTTGGTTTAAAAATACATATATATAAAGAATATGAGAGAGACGAGATGATAGCGAAACGAATATTATTTTATTTTCTAAAATAAAATGTATGTAGAGGATATCAAGGAAAAAAAAAGAAGAGAATATATTTTATAAGAATGTTCTTCAACTACTAAGCAGGACATTATATTTACAATGTTGTTGTTGTCATTATATGTATGTATGTATGTTGTTTTTTTTTCTTGTTCTTTATTCGTCCTGTTGGGGTGCTATAAGGTATAAGTATTAAAAAAAAAAACAAAAAAACAAATAAAAACAAAAAAACACAAAACAAAAGAAAAAGTCAGCGCATAAATGAATCTCAAATGTTTTTTTTTTTGTAATTCCTTTTATTTTCATTTCATATAAAGTCAAAATAAAAAAAAAACTAGGATTCATGAATACATACTTATTTGTGTATTTCTTTTTATTCATTGTCGTCTTCTTCTTTTACTTTTTTCTCATATAAAAATTTTAAGGATATCTTTTGCGAAACGAACAAGTAAATTATAAATTTTATATAAGATAAAACAAAATGGTGTTACATGCAGATATATATATGTACATATATGTACATATATGCAACATTAAATTGTACGCTGTGTATACAATAAGGGATAGAGGAAAATTAATTTCCTTTATATTTTTATCACAATATTTTTTTTTTTTACTTTTTTTTTTCATTTTTAATCTAAATACATATGTATATACATATAAATATCTTTTTTTTTTATTCCTTTAGCATGGTGAAAGACCTCATTTTCTGTTGTTGTTTTTTTTCCTCATATACATATGTACATACATACATATATGCTTTTTTCCTTTAAAACTAACCTATAAGTTTTCTTGTATCCACATTATATTTTAAATAGAAATTTTAGAATTTTTCCCCTGATTTTGTTATATTTCTTCTATTTTATAAATAAAAGTGGAGTCTGTTTGCATTTCTTTCGTATTTTTTTCTTTCCAGTATATGTATACAATATATTTCTATTTCTTTTTAAGTTTAAAAGCTCACATATAAAAAAAAAGGCTAAGGAAGAAAACGTTCTGTTTTTTATACATATGTATGTACATAATTTGTTTTTCTTGGAAATTATAACTTAAAAGAATGATGAAAAACGGACAACTATACAACAAATTATGTATTCCTTTTTTTTTTAAGTCTGATAAATCGTAAACTGAAAAATATACATATATAAACCTATGTGAGTACATAGGACGTTAACTTAAATTTAAAAAAAAAATATAATAAGAAATTTTTTGAGGGACTTCTGCTTTTTTTCCTGTAAATTTTGGTCTTTCAAAAATATTTTGAAGTTGAAATTTTCACTTGTGACGATTATAAAAAAAACTTTTGAAAATTGTATTCTATTTTTAAATGAATAATTATAAAATATCATTAAAACGAATTTAAAAATAATTCAGCTCAGTTTTTGTCAAAAAAGTTCTCAAAGTAAATCTCGGATTCAAAAAAAAAAGATATATGTAAGTAGGTACTCAATTATTTAGAGTTTTTTTTTCCTAATTCAGTTCTAGTAGATAATCAATTTTTTTTTGTAACTACATAATTCGTATTCTACCGTAAACTAACGTATTTATTCTCTTTCTCTTCTTGATATATCATAGAACACATAGTAGAAAAAAAAAGGATTTTTATATTACGATATGATTTTACGTTTTCAATAGAAGTCCCTTTGACTCTTATATGTCATTTTCGGTATAATTTGTTAGATATTTCGTTTTGTTTTTGTTTTTTCCTTTCCTGTTTGTGTTATACAAACAGTTTGTGTTTTTTGTACCTATAATGACTGGCAGGCCAAGAATTGTACATACATAATACATATAGCTCACTAGCTTTTATTACTCCTATTTCTTCATTATTTGACGTTAGTCAAATATGTATATCTGATACATAAATATATATTTGCTGCAATAAGTATATAATATTATGTACTATTAAAAGACTAAATACATACATAAAAATTAAATACACAAAATACAATGTGTATTTCTATCTATGATATAAAATAATTTGTGGAATATATGGTCAAAATAATTGGGAGCTCTTATATGAGTATGTACGTATTTATACAAAAAATGTATCTACACTATAATATTAAATTTTTGTTTGTTTGTTACAATAATATCGGATAAATTTTAAAAGGAAAGTAAATTTTAATTCAGGCTTTATGTTAAAATGTTTGTATGTACATACGACTGTATAGTATATATACTTATGTATGCTATCATATCATATACATATAACATATATTACATACACATGACATGTAATGATAGTGTTGTTATTGTTGTTTTTGTTATTATTGAATAATTTTTGTTGATAAAATTGAAATTATAAAAACAGGGGAATTTTTTTTTTTTTTTTTTTTTTTTTTTCAAATAAAGAAACTATAAAAGAAAATATAAATTATATAGAGGAAAGAAAAAAAAAACAACAGTGAATATAAATTTTGTACATCTGCCTTTTGTACACGTTCCAAAATAGAGTAAGACAAATACACAATACAGAAAAGGACTACTAAAAACCATTAAAAAAAAAAATCTTTCATTGAATAGATAAACTGTTTTATTTTTTTCCTTTATGGAAAAATAATATCAATATCCTTCATATCCTTCTTATAAAAGAGAAAAAATAATGCTGAATATGGTGGTTGATATACATTTATTTTAAAATTATTTGATAAAATTTAACTTTTCGCGTTCAGCGTAACATACAAAAAGAAAAATTATGTATAAGAAAATTATAAATTTTTATTTTAATAAAAATTTGAATAAAAAATAATTTTCAACATTCGAAAGGTGTTAAACTTAATTTTATTTTTTGAAGAGAAGAAAAAAATTTTTTTTTAATTAAATTTTTTACTTACTTTGCTGTAATAAAATATTATAATATTCATACATATGGTATGTACTACATACATACCTATAATTTTCTTCGGTATTCTGATTTTTTAGGTCAATGACTTCAATGATTAAATTCATTAGAACAGAGCACACATAATATGTGTGTACATATTAGATGTTTTTTTTCTTTTTTCTTTGTATTTAAAATTCTTCTATATACCTATATATACATATTCAATTTTTTCTAAATTGCATACATATTTATTTTTAAATTATTTTTTGTTTTTTTTTTTTTCATTGAAAAGGAAAAAAAAAACTTCTATTAAATTTGCATAGCATTGCAAAAATCCCCATTTTATCACTATTTTACTTGCATGAAGTGATGATTTATTTTGTTGTAAGCCATTTATTAATCATCAGCGAATATTGTTATTTATTTAAGAAAAATATAATATTAATATGTATAATAATAATAATAAATATAAAATCAAGGTTTTTGATGTTTTGACCTTCGATATATTATATACATCTCATATGTATGCACATATTAAGTATAAAATTTATATATTATAAAAAAAAAATGATTTAATTTTGTTTTTTTTTTTTTTTTTCTGTTACAAATCTTTAATTTAGAGCATACACAATTTTTATACTTAATAAGTAAATCATAAAAAAAAAAAAACATTATTGTGTATCGAATTTATTATGTGTATTTCTTGAAATTAATTTTTAAATTTATTTACTGTTTTTTTGTAAATATGGCGTCTTTTAAAAATAAAAAGGTATGTATAGAAATTTTCATACATATTAAAAGTAGATTTATTTTAAAATACAAAAAAAAAAAAAAAAATACATAGCTATATATATACATATTATACATACCTATACATAAATGTATATGTTTAAAGTCTTCCTTTATTACAAAATTTAATTACATATTTTTCAGAATGTATGAGGAGTGTGTGTGTGTGTGGTCAGTATCCAAATTCAGTATTTGTTTTCTTTTTAAACTAATTTAATTTAAAACTAATTCATATTTTTCATATTAAAAAAAAATTTTTACTGTCCACTCAACATTTTATATTTTAGCCTTTTTTGTTCATTTGAACTGGATCCATGACCACGATAATATTCGAAAAATAAAAAAAAAAAAAATGAAAAAAACAAAATCCATAAACTAATCTTAATTAATTATAATTTCAAAAATAATAAAATTATATAGCTGTAAATAGATATCCATATTATATCTACTAAAAGTTAATGTTAGTATGTATGTATATATTTATATTTTAATTGAAAAATTTCAATATTATGTGCATAGCATACCTACATATTTTGATTTATAAAACAATTAACACACATTACCTGTATTTTATCTCTCTACCTCTTTTTTTTTTTTTTTTTAATTATTCAAAAACAATTACATTACATACACATATTGGTCAAAGAATTATTATTATTATTATTTTTATAATGTAGCTTAGTTTCACACTTAATGGTTAATTTTAAACGAAAATTTACCTTTCGTTATTTATTCGTTATTTTGAATGTCTTTTAATTTATTATTTTTTTTTTAAATTTTCTTACGGATTTACAGTGTCGTTTCGCTAGTCGGTTTGTTTTATAGCTGCTATTTTTTTTTGTTTTACATTTTTTTCCATCGTTTTATTGGATATGACTGAATCGGGTGTTCAATATAGTAATCCCAATCCCATCAACCATCATGTTTGTCGTTTCAATCCCTATCCATATCCTATTACTATTATTATATTATGTAGGTATATTGTATATAATATCTGTTGTATTGTATCTACTTGGGTCTCATCGTCGTTTTGTGTAATCAAATAAAATGACGAACTCTTCAAAGCTCAAAAACGATATACTTTTATAAAATGAAGAAGAAAAAAAAAACAAAAAAAAAAAAAATAAAATAAGTAAATAAAATATATATCAAGAGATTCAAGAGTCACCAAACCACTATGTGTATGATGATGATGATGATGCCAAAACACATTGTACTTGTACATGCATTATTCACAAAAAAGCACTAAACACCAGAGTCACCGTATTCATAATATGTATTTCGTTTTTATCGTATTGTATTATTTTATATTTTTATTATTTTTAGTTTTTTTTTAATTTTTTTTAAATATGTATATAATAAAGATTCGGAGCCACCGCACCATCATCAAACATTTTTGCTCTAATAGTATAGTAGCTAGCTGATGCTTTTCTGTACAATTTTTCGTGTAGCACATACATACATAAGTACATACATATTATATCTCTTAATATATTTTATTGTGAGTGCTTATACTTTTTTATATATCATCATCATCATGTTTGCCATAATATGTTTGGTCTCTCGTTTTTATTTTATTTTACTTTTTTTTATATATATTTTATTTGTTATTTGTTGTTGATCTACAACACTGTGTAGTGTAACTATATACATATAATATCCATATCTAAAATATATACATATATTATAAAATATATACATATGTACATACATATATCTAATATATCTCGAGTAATCCGTGGTCCGTATTTCTGCTTCAGTTCGCTTTATTTGGTCGGCGGTGGAGTATTTAGTAGTTCGTTGACGGGTGTACAATCGAAGTTCGAAGTCAAATAATAATAATAATAATAATAATAATAATAAAAAAAAAAGTAAAAATAAAAACCTCTTAAATAGAAAATTTTTGTGCGAAACACTTCACTTACCTCATCCGCCATCTTGGAAGACGATGAGGTGCTTGCTATCATAGTACATTATTGTATTGCTTTTTTTTTGTTTTTTTTTTCAAAATCTAATTAAAAATTTTATTGAAGAAAAAAAAAAAGATTCAATGAAAATTTATTGTGTGTGATATGATTATTTCAATATTTATATAGTATAATGTATTTTAATTTCAAAAATTATATAAAAGTGTGTGTATATGTGTAAAATGATAGGTATTTTTTAAAAAATAAATATGCAACAAAAAAATCATTACATTAACATTTTCTTTTTGTTAATTAAAACAAAACAAAAAAAAAAATAATATAAAAAAAACCAGTGGCTATCAATAAAGATAACAATTGATTATGAATAATTAAAAATATTTGATTATTTATTGTAATAATTAATGTGATGATGTATTTTATTTGAAATGAAAACATAAATACATATTGCAAAATTTCCCAAAGAAAACTCTAAAGAAAGGAAAAATGTCAGCAAATCGATTAAATCGAATGAATTGCCATTTATAAAAAAAAAAAGTATACATATAAGTTCTTTCTTTTTCTTTTTAAATTTTATTGTTCTCTCGCTGTTTGAAATAAATTCGAAAAATAGTGATGTATTGTCGAATCGAAGAAAGAAAGGCAAAAAAAGAGTTCTATATTTTTATTATAGGGTATAAGTATAAGAAAAAAATAAATAATGAAAATGATGAAGAAAATTAAAGCAAGAAAGCGAAGGCAGATGTGCGTAAATTGATTTTGTGGTATTATATTGAGATTTTTTTTTTTTTTTTTTTAAATAGAGGAGTAAATTGAGATTTGAATTTGGTTGTGTGTGTGTAGCGGCGTTTGCTTAAACTCTTGAAGGGATTTTCTTTCGGAAATGTTCTCTTAAATATTAAATTGTATAAACAAACAAACAAAAAAAAGAAAATATTATGTAGGTAGTTTAGTTGTAGATTTAAAATTTAGCGTTTTCTCTTTTGTTTTGGTAAAAGAATTTTTGTTTGAGGAATTTATAGTTTTGTACTTGTAGTTGTACCACTGGAATTGAAATTTGAAAAAATGAAAAAAATATAAGAAATAGAATTGTATTTAAATGGAAATGAACTATGAAGTTTCGCGTTCAAGTTTTCGAATTAAATTTTAAATGCAGTTTCTCCAATTATCAATGATTGAAAATAATTTGAAAATGGAATATTGAGAATTGTGATTATTGTGAATTGAATTGATTGATAGATGAAATCGATTAATGTGGCTGTGGCAACATGATTTTTTCTTATTGTGAGAAAAAAATTTTAAAGGGTTGTTTTTTCAACGAATTTTTACTAATTTATGTTTTCCAATTATAAGTATGTACATATGTATATATTTTGTACCTATTATAAATATAATAATGAATCTGTGATGTGTGGGATTGGATGTTGAATTCACATGATTTGTTTTTAATAATGTGTTGATGCTTATAAAGTGGTATAAATGCACGTGTGTTTCAATTTGTTGCTCAAAATTTAATTTTTCATTTTCACTTTTACTTTTTTTAATTTCATTGACCAGCACTGCCAGAATGCAATTAAATTATTTTTTCATAATTATTTTAAATTTCATAATTTTGTGGTAGTTCACCAGTTTACGTTATAATAGATTTGAAATTTAATTGAATATTTAGGTATATAAGAATTTTCACAATCAGTGAATTATATTTTAATTGTCTGAGATATTTATATAACGTTTTAATTATTAACCCTTTTAAGTAAGGATTTAAAATTTTATTTGAAAAAAATGTCACAATGAAAACATTTCAATTCACAAAAACGGCAACGATGAAAAGTTGAATGAACGATAAACAAAATGAAAAGTTCAAAAGGGACGTTATATGATGGCTTCTTAACTTTTTTTTTTAATTTTAAAAATGTAGGCAATTTTTAAAGAATGCTATTGCTATGTATGAATAAATGAAAATGGAACATGGCATAAGGAAGAATTCCAATTTTGACATTTGAATATGAGTTTAATTTCAAATTTTCAATATGTATGCACGTTTTTTGCCCTCGCATAAGAAGAACTATAAATTATGTACATATTTCGAAATCGAAAATATGCTACAACTTCGAGAAGATTTGTCGTCTTGTCGAAGTGTTTGTGTAGTCACTATAGTCAGTGTGTATGGGGTGCGGTTACGAGGGCATTGGATTTTGAACTGGGTTGGTGTGTTTGGTTGGAATGAGAAATGTCAAAATGTATATAAATTTTGTTTTATGGAAGAATGGAAGTGAGAGTGTTTATTATTTTCTCTTAAATGGATTTAAAGAGCTTATTTTAAAAGAGAAATTTTTTAGTTTTGTTATTTTCGCACTAATACTGGAAAGTTATTCCACGGCGAAATTAAAATATGTAATTGTTTCATTATTCAAATCAGGAAATTTTGAAAGATTATTAACCGGCAAATACACTTTAGATGTTTTTTTGTCGTTTTTTTTTTTTTTTTTTTTTTTTTTTTTTTTTTTTTTTTTTTTTTTTTTTTTTTTTTTTTTTTTTTTTTTTTTTTTTTTTTTTTTTTTTAATTAATTTGAAAAAAAAAAAAAACTTTTTTCTAAATTTTCGTTGCTTATTAATTTTTTAAAAAAATTTCTCTGAAATATGATGATTCTCTAAACATTTTACTTTTATTTGAAGACGTTTAAGAGGAGGAACACACATATTATAACTAATGTTTTCTATTATTTAAGCCCCAGGGTTTTTGTACATTAACTTTTTGAACATCGACTTAATTAAAAAATATAAATATAAATACATGCATATTTTCAATCTGGAGAAAATTTCAGTAATGAAAAATATGTGCTAGATTTATGAAACTTCTGCATTATTATGGCAAAGTATAATCCAGAATTCTATGATTTAAAATTTGGATTCTCAATAAATAGCTTCTATATGTACAAATACAGTGAACGAAATTAATATAAAGGCACCTGAAAGTTGAACATTGTTTTATCAAATTCTAGATATTTTTAAGTTCCGTTATTTAACTTTTGCCATTATTTTGTAGAATAGAGTATTGTGGAAGTGCTGTGAATTTTATTTTATGGATTTGATCGAGTTAGTAGAGTCGGTTGTGATTTTCGTCCAAATTAGTGATAAGAAAAAGGATAATTTGGTCCGCGCAGGCGGTTGGCAGTATTACTGGCATGATATTCACTCAATAATATGGACGAATAACGATTCTCTGCCATTCTTGCGTCCAGCTCATATGTTGTTTAGAAATTTTCAGCTTTTTTCCTTTATTAACAGCTTTTAGCACTGTTTTCTTGAGTTTTTTTGCAAATGAGTGTTGGACAATGCCAATGGTGGAAAATTTGTTGAACACGTCGAATAGTTATTTGGCAGGCCTAATTTCGCTTTTAACTTCGAGCTGACAGTAAATTTTTCCTTGTTACTTCGCAAATCTGATTTGAATTTTTTTTTTTTGGTGCACATATAGCCTTTTTTACCCTATAATTTTCGCTTAACTTGATAAAATTATCAATTAAGGTTGACGATCTTAATAATTTAACTGCAATTTTTCTGTTTGAAAGGCCCATGTCCTTGAAAACTAATATTTTTCGTTTTTCTTCTTCTGTAAGAGGCTTTACACGCCCCCTCCTGGCTAAATTGTGTAAAATTTATTTAAAAAATGTCAAAATATAATTGAATTCATTGAAATATGAACAAAAAAGTGCTTAGTTAAGTACCTACTTGTATTTTTTTAAAATAAAAATCACATGAATGACAACTATGCCTTTATATTAATTTCACATAAAATTTCAATTTTAATAGACATTTTTTTTTAAAAATCTCAACCGACTCTACTAACTTGATTAAATACATAAAATAAAATTCACAGCACTTCCACAATACTCTATTCTACAAAATAATGGCAAAAGTTAAATAACGGAACTTAAAAATATCTAGAATTTGATAAAACAATGTTCAACTTTCAGGTGCCCTTATACTAATTTCGTTCACTGTATGTATGTGAATTTAAAATAATACATACATATTGTGTATGTATATTAATGTTTGTTTTGAATGTAATACCAAATAATACTTATTGCAAATTATAGCTATCTGTTATTTTGTTTCTTTATTTTATACAGATTATGAAGAAAATAAATTTTAAGAAATGGATAAGAATGAAATGTATTGATCAACCGTTTAGAAAAATATTCTTAGTCATGTGTAAAAAGGAAATTTAGAAAAACAAAGATAAAGTAATTAAGATTGCTTAAGAAGAATACATTGATAAAATAAAAAAGAATATAACATAACAAACGACAAAATAATCATCTAAAATATTGAGAAAAATAAAAAAAAATAAGAAAAAGTAAAAATAAAATTTGTGTGCAATATAAATATTGCCAAAGTATGGATAAAAATGGCGATCCTGGTCCTAATGATGGTAAGACAAGTGGAAGTAGTAAATCTGGTGCAGGAGGTGTTGGTGCACATGATCCATCATCACTCTTAGATGCTGCCTCATTGTTTGGTAATAATTTTCTAGAGCCTAAGCGCTTTTTAAAAATTTTTTTTTTACTTCTTTAGAATTTTAATTCAATTTTTTCTAACATTCATGTTTTTATTTAATTTTTTCAAATATAGCTTATTGGGGACGTGATTCAGCAGCTGCAGCTGCAGCCGCGGCTTCAAATCCACTTTTTAGTTCACAATTTGGAGCAGCAGCTGCAGGATTAGGACTTTTACCAAATCCTGGCTCAAGTAATGATCGTTATTCTATGGCAGCAGCTGCTGCTGCAGCGGCTGGACATCATCATCAGAATACTATGGCTGTTGCAGCATCACAAGCAGCAAGTCTTGCAGGTCTGCATCCTGCAGCAAGTAAGCTTAAATTAAAAAAAAATACAAATATTTGTGATGTGTCCTTCTTCATCTTATATTATTTATAACATTTTTCACTCTTCAAAGAAAAGTTCATTCACCGATTTTTTTTTTTTTTTTTTTTTTTTTGATTCAAAACTTTTGTTTTCACTTCCTTTTTGAATTTTTCTTCTTATATTTTTCATTTTGAAAACATCAATGTAAAATGAAAATAAATTGAAAAAAAAAAAAATAATAAAACAAAAAAAAAGTCTGGGATTTTTGTGGGTCGCAGAAATTAGTTCAATAACCCAAGGTCAAGTGTTTGTATACATACATATATGTATAACTTGACTGAAGTATGGGTGTATTATATGGCATATGGTTTTTATATGTACATATAAAACATATTTACATAAAGTTGATATTTATAAAAATTGTATAAATAAATGAACGAATATTATTTTTCTTAACGTAAACATCAAACTGGATGTTTTTTTTTTTTGTTTTTTAAAAATAATATTCACCTTTATTTATGCATCATACCTCTATTATCTGGTGCCACTTTGAATTTTTCATCATAATCATGGTATACAAAGTATTTTTTGAATGAATTTGAATATTTTTATATCTTTTAGATATATATCTACATACATATTTTCCTATATGTATATATGTATTTATTTAATTTATTTTTTTTCATACAATTTCAGTTGTATAAAAATTGTGTTTATGTAGATCGCGAGTATTTTATGAATTTTTTTTTGTTTTTATCAAGTATCACAAATTTTACAATTAATACAAGATGTAAACAAGGTGTATTTAATTACAGATATACAAACCTTGATATTAAGACTTGTAGTCGGATGATTTATTTTTTTTTAAATAATTTCTAAAATAAAAATCTTAAGATTAATCTGACATATCGGTATCAGATATTTTTCAATGCACATTTGTACTATGTTTACATGTTAAAATGAAAATATTTTATCAGAAAACAATAAGCGCATGCGATTTCAAAATTTCTTATGATTCTGAATTGTATATACATATTATACACATATAGACGCTTTTATAGTACATATAAAGTTTCAAATTCAATCACTATTTTCCTTTATAATCTTAAAGCACGTGTAAATATATTGTAAACTTGATGACTACTGAGGAGTTGATGTTAATTTTCCATATGTTATATGTATCTAAGTATGTAAGTATATATACGTTTATAAATGTGTGTATATATACTCTATATAAATTATCTCCCTGTTATGTTGTATGTATATACATACATACATACATTCAATGCGATGCCTTAGTCGTGCCTCTTCTATATCTTTTTGTTTGTGTGAAAATATTGTGAGGAAGGTTAGGTTTTAAAAAATATTCCTCAACTCAGTATAGATAATTTAAAAGTTTTTTTTTATAAAGTCTTTTTGTTTTAACTTTAACTTTTTTTTTAATAAAATTTCAATGTATTATATTTTATGAGTTTATTATCAAAAGAAAACAAAATAAATAAATATGTAAATATAAAAAAATTGATAAACTAATAATTTGAAAAAAAAAAAAAAAAAGAAGATAGGTAGGTACTATGACCTCTTCGTGATATTTTTTTCTTCTAAACATTTTTTTTAGAATAACATATTAAAAATATTGTTTTTCATAATACGTACATATTTTTTTTTTTTTTTAATTGTAAATAATCTGAAATGAAAAAAAAAAAATAATTAAATAGATGAACAAGATTAAAGTAGATTTATTTTAAAAATAAAAGTTTAACTTAATTTCTTTTCAAAATTATACTTAATTCCTTTATATCGTCGGCTTAGAGCCAAAGGAACGTAATTAAAGTTTTAAAAATTTTGTAAGTGAACATAAAATTGTATTTAGAATTTTGATCATTGAATTATCTTCTACCATTTGGACAAGATAATAAAATAGAAAAGATCTGATACTGTTTTATTTTAAAATGGTATAGATAAAAAACAAAAGATTTCAACATAACGAATCAGAAAATATGAAAAACATAGGGGGTGTTCAGAAATTAAGAACCGCTGCATTTCTTAATTGCAGTGCGTCTAAAACTACATCTGCCCATGCATTACAGATTAGCAGATTAGCAATAAGTAAGTTCAGCGGAAGTCTTCAAGTAAGAAGATCTTTATTTCTGACCACCCCCATAATAATCATTTATCTTTTTCATTGTAAAAATTGCAAAATTTTCTAAAAAAAGAAAATAATTTTCTAATTTAAAAGATAATTTATCGTTATTGATTAAATTTTAAAAATAAATTATTATATTTTATTTATATAGGTTGGTGGTCAATGGCACAATTGGCAGCTCAAGATTATTTTAGCCGCTTACAAGCATCTGGACTATCACCATTTCCACATCCAGATTTAGCAGCAGCATTCCCATCAGCAATAGGAATGGGAGGTGTTGGTGGTGGTAATTCTAGTTCAGCAGGTGGTGGTGGTGGTGGTAGCAATTCATCACGTGGAAATTCACGTAATAATAATTCTAATCATTCTGGTGGTAGTTCACAATCATCAAATAAATCAAATTCATCATCGAAAAATCGTAAAGAAAGAAAACAGAATATGTCAAGTAGTTTAGGTAGTAGTGGCAGTATGTCTGGTATACATGGACTTGGAGTTGGAACAACAATAACACCAACATCAGTTCCATCATCAACATCCTATAAGGTAATTTAATTTATTCAAAATTATAAATAAATTAATACAAAAATGAAATCGAGGACATAATACATACATATGTATATAAATTTTTTTGCACATGTTGAGAGGGGGAGTTTTTCAGATTGATGAGTTAGATCATTTTGAAATTTATTTGAGAATAAAATGAACAATAATTTTTCAGATTTTTTATTTTTCTAAATAAATGCGTATTTATATTATGTATGTACAATTTTTTTAAATACATAGTTGCCATCGTAACCAATCATTAATTGAAAATTAGGGAATTTATTTATTTGTTTTATAAATAAGCATGTGCTTATTTTTCCTTGTTTTTCATATCATAAAATTGTTGGTGCTCTTTCCTTTTATTCCAGTATTGATGTATCATTCTTATTAAAATATTATTATTCTTGCATATAGACAAATTCATCGTCATACAATAAGTCATCGTCACTGCAATCGTCAATGCCAACCACGCCCGTATCAATATCAGCTTATAATCCAGCAACAATTCATAAAGAATTATTGGCAATGCAAGCAGCTGCTGTTTCAGCTGCGGCCGCTTCATCAGCAGCAGTTTCATCATCTAAGAAGTCTCATCATCAGCAATCATCATCATCAGCAGCAATGGCAGCACATCAGGGAATGGGTTCGATGGGAGGAGGTGGCAGTGGTAGTGGTCTTGGAGGAGGAAGTTCTTCAAAATCTTCATCTTCAATGTCTCATCATCATTCAAATTTAACAAATAGTCATGGCGGCGGCAGTGGAAGTGGCAGTGGCGGTGGCGGCAGCTCTATGCTCTCCCCAAGTGCTATGCTAAGTCATCCAAGTAGTTCGAAGGAACGTGAAAAACAAAATCCTTCGGCTGCATCTTTAAATGCATTAAATTCATTGTCACAATTGGGAAATTTAGGTTTGAACTCATCACAGAGCGTACAAGCTGCCATGAATGCTTTAGCGGCCAATACTGGAAAAGTAAAAGATTATATGCCGTCCGGGATACTCAGGTGAGTGATGATAAGTTTTTGAAATTATTTAAATTGAAACTTTTTAAGTAATTATTTATTATCTTTCCTTTCTTTCCTTCTTTCCTTATTGCAACTTAAGTGCTGCTTTGGAAGGAAAGTAAGCTTTATTTCTATTTAAATTTTATCGCATGAAAATTTTATTATTTTTAATTTTGTTGTTTCTTTTTGTTTTTTGAAATTGTTCTTTGAAAAAAAAAATTTGGAAAATAAATTTAACTCACCGTATGTACTTTTGTGGTATATTTTGCAGTGATCCATCATCTCTGCTAGGAGTACGCTTGCCCCCAGATACCGAAATCATAAAATACACATCATCTATAGTTGGCCCAAAAATTCCTGGTACAACAAATCGCGGTCGAAAAAAGACAATCTCTCTCGATCCAAATCCTCTGCTTGCATTTCCAGGCTTGACTCCAGCTAAAAGAGCCCGGCTTGAAATGGAATATGCAGCTGCTATGGGTCAGGTAGCTGCCGCAGCTGCAGCATCAGTGTCATCCGTACAACCATCAGCGTCTTCATCATCCACTGGAGGAGGTCCATCTTCATCCGTGTCATCAGCATCCCTTCCACCACCGACTGACCGTGTTGAAGTTATTAAACTACCGCCAACAATTACATCCAATGGAGCCTACAACTTATCAAATAAAATTCTCAAAGAGCCTTCTGTAGAAACGGCTGGAGTAAATTTGAGTATTAAAAATACTGCTCCAGTCGTCGCTCCACAAATTGAGGATAGCGATACACCACTAAATCTATCAATGAAGCCAGATAACAAATCCAGTAATGATTATTCCTCATCAACGGGTACAAATAGTCTACAGAGTTTGAGTTCCATTACAGCTGCATTAGGTTCTGGTAGCGGAAGCGGAAGCGGGAGCGGAAACAGTGGAAGTTCTGGCGATAGATCATCTTCAAATTATAAAGAAGGTAGGCCTAGAAATTTAGGCCGTGGTGTATCGAAACCTAAGAAAAATACTGTTGCTTCACTTTTAGCTCAAAGTAGAGCTGTTGGAATAAAGCCAATGCTAGCAACTCAACAGTTGCTCAATCAAGGGGCTGATATTGTAAGATCCTTTGATTTTTGTATGATTAATTCGATATTTTCTCTTAATTTGGAGTTTGTTTCTTTTCTTTTTTTTTCTTTTTGTTTTCTTTTTTTTCTTTTTGTATCTTTTTATGTTAATTGCATTTAGGAAAAGATAAGACAAGCTTTATCTGAAGCAAGTGGTGGACAACCAATTGAGGTCTCCACAGATTCAGAAAGTATTGCAGCTGAAAGTGGAATGTCTGAATCAGAAGGTGAAGATGCACAAATAATAAATATAACAGATTTAAGAGCTCCACTTGAACTTGGCTGGAAACGTGAGACTGTGATTCGTGGTCTAACAAAAACTGGACAAATAAAAGGTGATGTTTGGTATTATGCACCTGGTGGAACAACAAAAATAAAAAATATCACTCAAGTTTTATCGGTAATTTAATCATTAAATTATTATTATTTTTTTTTTTAAATAATATTCCTTCATTTAATTTTTCTTCTTCTTTCTTTTCATTTTAGTACTTAGATAAAAATCCATCAAAATTAAACAGAGAAAATTTTAGCTTTTCATCACGGCCAATTGTTGGATCATTTTTACAGCCAGCACCACCACAATATACAAATGATGGTGAATTCATTCGTATGAGTGATATTGATGTTGCTAAACGTCTTGAAGATTTAAAATTATTTACACGTCATACATTAAATGTTGAACAAAGAATTGAAATTGCTAGACAACAACAGGCAATGCGTGATGCAAAAAAATTAGCTAAAGAAGAAATGGCTAGAAATAAAGAGAAAGCAAAACAAGAAAGAAATGAAAAAGTTGAAGCACAACGTAAAGAAAGAGAATTAAAAAATCAACAAGCAATGGAGGTAAGATTGTGAAATAAATTAGTAAAAAAAAAAAGAGAGAAATTAAAAAAAAAACAAATTATTTGTTTTGTTTTTTAGGCTCGTAAAAAACGTCAAGAAGAATTAGACAGAATTAAACAAGAGGAAATACTAAAGAAACAACAAGTAATTTTTTTTTTTTTAATTTTTTTTTTTATTTTATTTTATAAAAAACGTCCTTTCCAATTTCACCTTATAATTAATTTTTTTTTCACAGGAAAAAGAAAAGAAGAGGCAAGAAGCGATTATAGCTAAAGAACAGGTATGTACATTGAACAAATTATTTCTTTTTTGCTTTTTTTTCTTAAATTGATTTTTATTTTAATTTTTTAAAATATAAATTATGTTTTTAGAACAAAAAATTATTAAATAAATAAATAAACTACATATTAATAGGAATTTCATAAAATTGAAAAATAAAAAAGTATCGTTTCGTAAATCAAATCATCATCCTACACCTCCTATGCTGTACAATATTTTAAATGTCATTTCATTAGAAACCGTTTGATTGATGGAAGAAATTTAAAACAAAATAAAAAAAAAAGATTCTTTGTTACTACATAGTCATTATTATTTTTTATAGATGATTAATATATAGACAGTTGATGATTGTGTTGTATTTTTGTATTTATATTTCTATCATTTTATTTACCTTTTAAATAATAATTTTTATTGTGTTTTGTTAATTTTTCAATTATTATTTTTCTTAACCCTAGGATTTACCTATTGCCTGATCGTATACAAATATACCTATATATGTATTCGGATTTTGAGCCTTAATTTAGATATGATCCTTTCGCGATAGGACACTTAAAACTTCCTTCATTGGAATAGCTCAAAATCGATAGGACAAAATATTTTTTGCAAAAACACAAACTTGGCCTTTATATGGAAATTTTAAATGTTTTTCTTTCAAAAAACGATATCTCTGCATCCCGTGGGCCAAAAGCCGTATTTTTTTTTACCATAATACTTGTTTCATGTGTCATCATTGATTACATCGTGTGATTTTTTTGGTATTATTTTTACTTTTTGAGATAAAGTGCAAAACAAGGTAAAGAGTCGAAAAATTACTATCTATACAACTATACAAGACCAAACATAAATGTGACTTAAATTTCAACTTCAAAGATCTGTATCTCAACATCCCGTAGACTAAAAGCTAATATTGTTATACTAAAACATTTATCAAAGTGTTCTTTACAGTATTTTTGTAGTATATTTAGTTTTCAAGATAAAGTGCATAATAATAAAAATATCTATTGTTGACTTTGAAGATCTATATCTCAACATTCTCTGTAAGTAATAGAGTTTTGAACCAAAAGGACAAAATACGCGAAAAATATTCAATTTTATCTCAGAAACTAGAAAAAATATAGAGGACTTCAAGAAAAACAACACTAAAGAGAACACTTCAATTAGGATTTTATTAGAAAAATATTAATTTTGAGTTTACGGGGGATGCTGAGATATAAACGTTTAAAGTTAAATTTAGGTCTAAATATGTTTGGATTTGTAAATATGTATATAAAAATTAAACGTTTTTTTTACCCTATTTAGCACTTTATATGACAGTTTTAAAGAAGATACTTTTAAAAAAAATTTTAAATTGGCAAGGCCAGATTTTGAACAAAGACGATTAGTCAATCCTAGGGTTAAACGTACTTCCTGTGTTCTAATTATGTTTCTAATCGACAAAAAAAAAGTATATATTTATTAAAACTATGTGTAGCTAAATATTATCTTTGTGTACCATCATATATAATTATCAGAAATGCTTGAAAATGTATTTGAAAAAAAAAAAAGAATGTTTGTTGTAACAAAATTAAACTTTTAACTTTTTCATTGTTGAAAACTTGGGAAGAAACTTAACAATTTTCAAATGAAAAAGCATTCCTTAGTGAATTTATTACAGGATATCGAAATATATATTTAGAAAATGGAAAAAAAAAATTAAACATTTTTGTATACATACTATTTAAATTGGGAAAAAACAAAAAGGGTTATATCAGACGAAAAGAGAGGAATATAATATAGAAAAAGAGAAAACTAAAAAAAGAGGAAAATTAAAAGTTCAACTGTTATTAATTTAAAATGTTTGTTTAAACGTTGCCTAAATGTTTTCTTTCTAAAATTTAATTTAATTTTGTATTTTTTTTTTATTTTTATTTTTTAAATTTTTCTTGCTTAATTTGTTGTGTTATAATTTTTAACTGACACGCAGATTTATCTGCAGGAACTCAACAAGCAAAAGGAGTTGATGTACACAGTTGAACTGGTATGCATTAAAAAATTTATTCAAAATTTAAAAAAAAAAAAAAAAAAAACGTTTTCTTTTTCTTTAAATTATCTTTTTTGTTTTTCTAATTTCAAAAGAAATTTAAATAAACATACAAGAAAATTTAAATTTTGTAATATTTTCTTTATTTTTATTGAATGCATAATTAAATATAAAATTTTTACAAATTAAACATACATATTATATAAAACTTTTGTCATTTTTGAATTTTATGCTATTTTATTTTAACATCACATTGTATGCTTCAAAGAATTTTTTAATCTAAATCAAAATTGAAATTGGTATTAAATTTATAGAAATAATATTTTGTTTGTTTGTAAAACGATTTAGTAATAAATAAATTTGTTGCACACAATGTGTTTGATTTGTGAATTGGTAAATAAAAAAAAAAAAATTTTTTTTTTATTTGAATTTTTAAATTATTATAAATTTTTACTTGTTTTACTCACGCTAACATTAAAAAATATTCGATTATTCTACCTCATATATTACACTATTCATAAAATATACAAATAAAAATTAGATAAAACTGGATGAGGGAAAATTAAATGAAATGAATAAGAACTTTGAATTTTTTTTTTTTTAAAAATTCTATTATTCAAGTTTCAAGGCGATAATATTGAATTAAAATTCATTTTCAGAAGAAAAATTTTTCAATTTTTCTTAGCATGAGATTTTTGAAAAGTTCGAATTTTAATGCAATATTATCGGCTTAAGAATATTTTAAAAAAGTACATATTTCTTTTGACCTTTTATTTAATTTGCACACAATGCGATAATAATTTTTTTGATATTTTCTAATAATAAAGTGATTTTCTTTTTTAACTAATTGATTAAGTTTGAAGGCCTGTTAATTTATTAAAATCGTTTTCTTTCAGTTTTGCTTTAATAACTGTAGTTTTTTTTTGTAAATTTAATGTATTTAGAAATGGTTGTAAAAGTAGTTATATATTTTTGTTTGTTGTAGAATTTTATTTATAAATATTTTTTTGTTTAACCTAAAAAAAGAAGACAATATTTTTTCATATTTTTACATACAAATCTTTAAAATTTGATAAATTAATAAAGTTGTGATTGTTATCGTTTTTAAATATAATATGAAACCTTTTGAGCTCAACAGTTCCGTATAAATAAACTGATGTGGATCTTTAGTTTCATGAAATTGAAGTTGTATATTTTTACAATTGATAAATTCAAAATGAGAGAAAAAGAAAAAAGAAAGTTATAAGGCTGTTGCCGGTTCAAAAGGGTTAAAAAATATGTATATAATCATTTTTAATAATTTCATTTTGCACGTTCAAATTAATGTTACATATCATTTTCACATTCTTTTAAACTACTTATTATTTGGTTATCGAAAATTTTAGAATTATATATTAGCTTATTTTTTATTTTTAAACTACATATAATGAAAAAGAAGTGTCACTTCATTTACATTATATTCATAACAATTTAAAAAAAAAGAAAAGAAATTCTATACTTTTGAAATTTTCAAAATCTTTTTTAAAATATTCAAAAAGTTATTATAACTAAATATTAAAAAAAAAAACAATCAAAAATTAGGAAAGAGAAAGACGTCGTCAACATATGACATACATTCGTCAACTTGAAAATAGACGAAAATATGAAGAACGTGAAAAAAAGAAACATCAAATGGTACTTGATCGTCTTATATTACGAGAAAAACGTGTTGCAGCTAAAAAACGTGATTCTGAAATACTTGCCCAAATAAGGTTTGATTTTGGTTTTTAATCATACATATTTAAAGGCGACATACACGATTTAATCTGGAAGAAACGTTAAAATCATTAAATTAGTAAAACAGTAAACTAAAATTCGATTTAAAAAAAATTCGATTCGATACCGATTCTGTTTTACTCTGTCCGATAAGGTTCAGGAATTTTTACATGTCTGTATGTGATTTTAATAGATATTCGTATTCACACACATGACACATCATGTCAAAATGTCTGAACCTAATCGAACGGAGATGAACCGAATCGGATGTGTATGAATCGACCTTAAATCGGCTAGTTAAATTGTAAAACAGATTAAACTGTGTACGAGGCTGTTTCTACTTTTCATTATAATGTGTTTTGTATTTTATGCAGGAAAAAAAAAAAAACAGAATATAAATTCAATTTGATTTTTTTTTTTTTTTTTTAAATTAGAAAACCACAAGAAGATTCTGAAATACCAGAACAACAATTCTTACCAGAACTTCAGCGTCTCAAAGGATGTCGAATTGCTGGTGAAGCAATGGGTGATTTACTTATGGTATACGAATTTTTACATAATTTTGGTGAAACTTTGGGATTTGGTGAGTTATTTCTACTTTATTTTTTTTTTTATTTTTTATTTTTTTTTTAATAATGTTTTGAGTAATTTTGTTTTATATGTTAAGAGATATTATATTAAAAACTTCAATTATATATTAGACATTTCGAAGGACCTTTTATACATCAATTTAGAAAGTCTGAAAGTATTTTCTAAATTTTTACGTTTTTATAACACATTATTGAAATTTCCAGATATGGAATCATTACCAACACTTCAAAATTTACATGATGCATTAGTTAGTGAACGTCAAACTGAACAAGAGGAAGAACTTTTATCAATAATGACACATTTATTAGTTTGTGCCATTGAAGATCCTGGTATACCAAATCCAAATCGTCATACAACATTATTAGGACAGTCATTACGTAATGCTGATATAACAAATTCAAATGTAACTGAAGTATTACGAATATATTTGTATGCTGTTGCAACTGGTGAAGTACGTCAATTAAGTGGTGTTACATTAGATAGAGAAAAAGAGAAACGTATTGCTGATCATCATCAAACAGATATTGAAAATTTAAAAAATTCTGAAAAAAATCAACAATATTATGAAGCATTATTTGAAAATGCAACGTGGAAATTATCATTGTATTTATTGAATTTACCATTTGTTGCATTAAATCCAACAATAAAAGCAAAAATGTTAGCACATTTATGTAATGATTTATTAATGAATAAAGCTGTTCTTAAACAAATTGAAGGTAGCTTAGATACATGCGCACAAATAAAACGTGAAAAATACATGAATGATATGAAAATGAGAAAATATAAATCATTACATTCACGTAAAGTTAGACAAGAAGCATTTGAAAAAGCACAACAAGATGCTGCTGTTGCAGCTGTTGCAGCTGCTGTTCAACAACAACAATTATTAGAATTAAATAAAAGAGAAGCAATGCTTGGTTCTGGTGCTACAGATGATGCAACATTAGGAATATCAGGAACACCAATATCAACGACAACCACTCCAGCAGCAACAATAACATCATCATCATCTTCAACTGCTGTCACAGAAAGTAATAATAATCAAGATCAAATTGAGAAAATGGATGTAGAAGATGTCACAAATCATAAAGGCGAAGAGAAACCGATACCAGCAAACAAAAATGAAAAGGTTGATGAGAGTCTAATAAAAAATACAACATCATCATCAGTAGCAGTTATTCCTGCTCCAACAGCAAATACTTCGACTGAATCTACACCGGTTAAAAATACAGTAATGACTAAGCCATCAACATCTTCAGTAACACCAATTGAGGAATTATCATCATCTTCAACAACTTATCAAAACGGTAGTGGCACTCCATCAGCTGTACCGAATGACATAAATCATTTAATAAATAAGAAAATTCAAAAGCCAAGAGACGATACAGCATCAACAGATGTTGGTCTTGATGATGATTTAAGCGATGTAGAAAGTGAGATAACAACAGTTGAGGAAGATGAAGATAATCGAATGACAGCTGACGAAGTTTATAAAAAATTAGACGCATTAATAAATCAATCCCAACAAAGCAAAAAACTATTAGAACAAGCCAGTAATCAATTACGAGCAACATGTTATGGTCAAGATAGATACTGGAGACGATATTGGAAATTACCAAAAGCAGGTGGTATATTTGTTGAAGGAATGGAATCAGCACAACCAGAAATATTAGAATATCATAGAGTTCTTGAAGAGGAAAGTAAAAATAGAATTGAAGATTTAACAGGTGATGATGACGATGAAGAAATTAATGATGATGTAGAAATGAAACCTCCACCAGAACCGCCAGAAGATGGATCATCTATGACGACAGCGATATCATTAACAACAGATGTCACAGAAAGTAGTTTTAAAGATTTAGATGATGAGATTCCGCATTCAATTGTTCAATTACCGTCATGTATCAGTAATAATAACCAACAAGGTGATTCAACGAAAGTAGAGAAAAATAAGAACAATGATTCTGGAATTGATGATAAAGATAAAATCGAAGAAATGGAAATCTGTGATAATTCTAAAAAGTCGGATATTGTGAAAATGACAACTAAAACAGATGAATCTGTTGCAAATAAAAATATTCCAACAACATCTGCATTATCATCATCATTAGAAATTCCAAAACAACAACAACAACATCAACCACAACCGTCCACTTCAGCTGCAGCTGCTGCCATGGATAAATGGTTTTCAATTGCAAATCGTGAAATGCCATTATCATCTGCTGACAATATTAGTGCACCAGAATTTCAAATGCAATATTCTAATATCACATGTGATTCATTTATTCAAATTCAGGGTAATCGCTGGGACATTGCAAATAATGCACAATATTTCACTATACCAATTGAGAGTGGTAAAGTTGATTTAAATTTTCATACTGAATCAATTTTATCATTATCTGGACTTAATGAGCAAATGGTTGAGAGTGTAATTGCTGGTGAAGAAGCTGAATCCAAATATGATGAAGATATTAAAAGAGCAGCAGAAATAAAAAGAATTGCTAATGAAACAAATAATGTAAAAGCTGTTCCTTCAGAAATTCGCTTGGATGAAGCAACAGCAATTCCATTACAAAGTTTATCGAATATGTCACTCAGCAATATAAATGCGTATATTACTTGTGATGTACCGGCACCATTATCGATGACACCAGAAGAGCATAGATTGATGGAAAGGGTTAAAGAAGATGGTTTTCCAAAAAGACTACGAAGAACTTTTGTATCGGCTGAGTTACGACATGGCTGGTGGACAATCGATAATCAAGATCTGCTTGATGAAATGATTAATTCATTACATCAACGTGGTGTCAGAGAACGTGAATTAAGACAAAATTTATTGAGAACTATAAATGAAAACCTTGATTTCACGAATTCATGTTCTCAATTGTTAGCATCATCACAGAATGATACGAACGAGAAACCAAGTTATATACCACCTGATAATCCAAAAGACTGGAATCCGAAAGTGGCAAAACGTGTTGAATTACAATTACTAGAACAACTTGAAGCGTTAGAAGATAAAATTGCAAGTGCATCAATGCAAGTTAAAAATTGGGTTTTACCACAAAGAATTGAAAGTGAAATATCAATTGAACAAGAGGATATAACTGAAGAGGAATTTGTTAGTATAATACCAATGATCCGAGAAAGGATTGCAAGTTTGGAAGCTGCAATTGAAAGAAGATATTTGAAACCGCCATTAGGAGTTGTTACAGCTGATGCAAGTTTAGCAATAATTGCACAAAATCAATTGAGTCAACAGAGTGGTGGTCATAGTTCACAACAACAGAACCAAAATCAACAGCAATCGGGTAGTGGTAACAATGGTGGCAATGATTCTAGTCAACAACAGAGTGGTACAGCAACAAGTTCAGCAGCTGGTTCACCTGCAAGTGCCTGCAGTAGTGAACGTGATGCTCCAATTCAAGAGAATATGCCAAAAGGTTTGGTATCATGGCGTGAAGCTGTGTCACGATCACATACAACATCACAATTGGCTATGGCACTTTATGTCTTGGAATCATGCGTTGCCTGGGATAAGAGCATCATGAAAGCGGTAAGCTTTATGATAAATTTTCCTTTTTATTTCGATTTATTTTATTTTTAGATTGTAGATGATTATGATTATAGATTTTGATTATTTGAGACTTTTTTTTTTTACTTTAAAAAAAAGAGTTTATTTTTATTTTATTATTTTTTAATTTATATTAGTGACCATCTGATTATTTTAAATTCACTCCTAAGTGTTGTTATTTCAAAAAAAAAAAAAAAAAACATATATATATACATATGTATATGTACATATATACGAAAAAAGAATGCATCTTTATTGGTAGTGTGGTAGTACTCAGTTTTGTCTGAAAAAAACTTTTCCTTCCTTTTATACGTATGTATTTTGTTTGTATCCTGTATCATCAGTATTAAAAATAAAACAGTGACTGTAGATTCTCTCCACGTTCTCTACGTTTGGTATTATTTTGTATTATTATTATTATTTTTTTTTTATATTTTTTATTTAGTTCTCAATCTCTCTACAGTGTGTTCGGAAAATATTTGAATTTTTTTAGTTTTTTGAAATTTTTTCTGAAATTTGAATTAAAAAAAAAAAAAAAAGAAAAAATTATGTACGAAAAAAAATATTTTTCGAATTTACTGTTGAAATTTCTTTCTGTTTCTCGTACATAAACACTGTCGTTTTTTTTTTTAGTTTTGTCGCTATTATTTTAATTGATTTTTTATTTAGTTTCACTTTCTCCTACATCTTTTCTGTGTTTGTTGAGAATTAATATTTGATTTTGTATTCTTCGTTTTTTTTTTTAAATTTTGATTTTTAATTTAAAAAAGAAAAGAAAAGAAAAACAAAAATTTAACAGAGTTTTTGTTTTTGTTGTTTTGATTTTTGTTTCACGTTTGTCTTTTTTCTCTCAATTAGTTTTTTTTTTTTTTACTTTTATTATTATTTTTGCATTTTTATTTATTTATTTTGATTTTTTGCTCGCTGTGCCCCGTTATACACTCGTGTCAATTATTTTTAATATTATTTTTTTATCGGTAAAATTTAAAAAAAAAATCCAAAACAAAAAAAAACCATACATATCGCTATTGTGACCTTATTTATGAAATAAAATAATAGCACAATAACACAAAAAAAGGACGAAAGAACAATGGCAATAATAGGCGACAGAAAATGATACAAAATTCAGATAATCAACAACAACAAAACCAACAACAGAAACAAAATTTGACAAATAAAAATAATAATAAAAATTGGGATACAAAATCAAAATCAAAATCAAAAACAAATAAATCAAATAATAATACTAGCAAGGAATCACTACTAAATTCACCCTCAGTATCTGATGCTAAAATACTACTTCTAAATAATTCTTCAAATGAAAAAAGTTCTCGTTCTCAAACTACTACAAGACACTCTAACGAACGTTCCTTACAGAATTGCCAGTTTTGTACGTCTGGCGAAAATGAGGATAAATTGCTGTTGTGTGATGGTTGCGATAAAGGCTATCATACTTATTGCTTTAAACCGAAAATGGAAAATATCCCAGAAGGAGATTGGTGAGTTTTTTTTATTTTATTTTATGTGATTTCAATTTATTTATCCTTATTTTTTTAATTAAATTATTAACAAATAAAAATTTTTCTTTTAAAATTTAGGTATTGCTATGAATGTGTAAATAAGGCAACAAATGAACGTAAATGTATTGTTTGTGGTGGTCATAGGCCACCACCGGTTGGAAAAATGATTTACTGTGAGCTATGTACACGAGCATATCATCATGATTGCTATATTCCACCACTATTAAAAGTTCCACGTGGAAAATGGTATTGTCAGGGTTGTATATCAAAAGCTCCCCCACCGAAAAAACGTAGCACAAAAAAATCAGCTAATAAGGATTTAAAATCATCGCACAATTCATCTACAGCAT